>JANHGB010017531.1:0-25875 GCA_026283785.1 Coracopsis vasa | reverse complement strand
AGGAGGAGGGAACGTGTTCCTGGAAAGCCAAAGGAGCAAAACTGTCCTTTTAGGAAGCAGGCAGCAGTAAAGTGAGATAGGAAGTGATTTGACCAAGAATGATCCAGCCTCCTTTAGGCCTTACAAAGGAACAAATGGAAATATCAGTAACTAGTGCTTCTGGTAAATGGGGATTTGTTCCTCAGAGTGTAGTCTTCTGTCCCCATTCACCTGCAGGGTGTACAGGCTTTCCTGCTTTTAAGAGCTATGTCTGCAAGCACCCCTCACATGGAAGAGCAGGGATTCTTGTTCACAAAGGAAATGTTGAAACAGACAGAAATGGATTATAAATTAGAAAATCTTTCTGCCAAAATAGATGTTTCCACTAGGAAAGCAGAACAATTACTACCATTATTAGAGCATACAAGCAGTGTTATAGTTGATTGCTGAAAGAGAAAGTCTTTTTCTCTGACTTCTGTCTTGTGTTAAGAGAACTTCATGCTGCTGCTGATGTGGATTAGTAGGTGGCTAAGAGCTTGGCATAAAACCAGTGCAACTGGAGAGCTGATAGAGCTGGTGCTAATGCACCATTAAATATGTAGGAAAATCCAGTTCTGCAGGCTGAGCTTGAAGTGAACCTTAGAATGCACTGTTGTTAGTTTATCTTAGCTGTGGCACAGCACACTGTCACTCTAGACCTGCCAAATAGGGATCAGGTCCTGCTTTGAGGAAGGGAAGAGGATGTTTTTTATGAAGTGTGTTCTGGAAAAAAAGCAGCAAAGATCATCCACGATGCTCCTGTCTGGCTTGTGTGCCTCAAGTCCTTTCATTCTTCTGAAACTTTTTTGTCTGTCTGGCATCCCTCTGAATAATACAAATTATAACTTAAATTTATAAGAATACAGCACAAACAATGTCATACATCCTCAGTCACGGTGTTCATTAACTGAACCTGATTTCATTGTCCTCTGGATTTTCCTGTTGCAAAGGTGACCCAAACCTGAAAATCAGCTGTTAAATCAGCTGTTGGAGCTGACTGAGGAAGGAGGCCATGGCAAAGAAGAAAATGGATTCACTAGAAGAAATGCACATTGTCAGTTTAAACCTAGTGCGTATGGAATGGGGAGGGCTTTGGAAGAAGTTTGTTGATGGGCTTAATAAACAGTGCAGGATTTGTGGGGGAAGAGTGAATTTGAGCAGGTTTTGATAAGGCAGGATTTGTTGAAGCTTGGAGCCACAAGCTGCAAGCATGTTGAGGAAGCAGTGGGTGGTATTTCTGCTGAGGAAGAGAGCTAGAGCGTAGGTGTTTGGGATACAAAGGAAAGTGGTGGGGCCAAACTGTTTTAATGTAGGACATGGTCCCAGAATTTGAAAACTAATTGGAAGATACCAGAATGTAAAAGAAAAAATACAAAGTAAAAAATGGTCAGAAAACAATCTCTATCTGTGCTGACATTTCTTAAATAATAATAATAAAAAAAAAAATTAAATACAGTGTTCCTGAGGTGATTTTGTTTCACTGCGAAGACTTTATTACAAGAAAAAAAATCTGTAGTTTATTAACCTGTGAGAACAGTTTAAGACAAACAGTCTCAGCAAGAGCAATCATATATAATACCCGAAATTTTAAACAAAGTTGAATTTTGTAAACAGGTTGCAAACAATTCTGTAAGTATTCATAGACAAATCTCAGAAAAGTGTTTTACGGATGCTGATTTTTAAAATAAGTATTTGATGCTTAAATTTCCTTACAAAACTCACTAGACTTCTCTGTGAAAAGTAGGAACTTCCCTGTTAAATACATACGGTCATAGAATTTTGACCTTCATTTTGCGTTTAAATGAAGCATTACTACTGCATCAAAAGAAATGAAGCAATATGGTACATGTTTAATCTAAGTAAACATAGCTGGTTTTTAGTGTAATAAAATTAAAATATACTTTGGATTGGAAAAGGATGATCTGTGGAGTCTTTATAAATTTGTGGATTTCTTTATAATACAGTAAAATAAACTGATGAATTTGATTTGGATTCCTCCTTGTCAGCATGTTGTAGGGCTAATTTTACTCTGAAAAGCCTCTACAGTAACAATTCACTGCTGTATATTTGGTTTAAGAAGTTGTTACTAACATTTAAGTCAAACTTCCCACTGTACTTCCCACTATGTACTGTAAAATTATGATTTACCTGACTATCCTCTTAATGTTGCTTTTGTGCATTTATACAGCTTGCTCCTGCAGTCTGTATATAAGAAACCTTTTATTTCTGGTGCTGTTTGTGTAGTTCTCTTAAGTACTTTACAGAATCTGTTTTCTTTCTTTTTTTTTTTTCCCCCCTCTTATTTTTCCTCATTGAACCAATTTCTGTGGTTTTATTTCTGAGTGGGATACAGTGTTTTACGTGTCATACTGTGGAGGAACACATTTATCTGACACTTTGCTGCTGTTGAAGGAGAACCTCTTTTGATGAGTTACCGTATTTCTAACAAAACGTACTTGTTCCGAAGAGTTGTTAATATCACTGAAGTCACTGATCCCTGATTTTTGCTTCATTGTAACTTCAACTTCATTATAAAGACAGTGTTTTTACATAATTAATAGAACCTTTGTGTCTTTTAGAGCATTTGTATTACTGACAAATTATATAGGTCACTACAGCTTCAGAACTTTGCAGTACTATTACCTCAGCTGTTCAGGTTTTTATTTTCACAGATTATTTATCTTCATATGCATCTTTTCTACCTTGACTGTGCTTTCATTTTCATATTGATATTGCCAATATTTTTTGGGAAATGGCTGTACTTGCTACCTCTCAGGTTTTGTGCTAAACTGTAGCCTTTGTGCTATTATTGTAGCTGGTAAAAGGTACTTCCATAGCTACTGTTTCATTGCTTAGTCTAAGTTTATAATCTAATCAGCAACATCTAAATAATGCGGACATGTAGTATTTCCTTTGTTAAATACCGAGAATATTGCTCTTCAGTGCTGTCTTTAGCAGGGTTTTTTTTGTTTGTTTGGTTTTTTTGGTGGCTGTTTTGGTTTTTTTTTATTTTTAGGAATTCAGATGGTAATTTTCACTTATTTCAATTCCGCCTTTTTAGCTTACAGGTATTTCAGCTGTTATCAGTGTTTCAGTAACTTAGAGGTACATAATCTTAGTTCATGACACTTTTATTTACTTTTTTTAACTTTTTAGGGAATAGTTATTCTTTCCTACCCAGTAACAAAACTCAGAGATGGGACAGACTTTTTCAAGGTCGTTCTTCAAGGTACTACATTTAAGTATATGTTTTAAATTTATTTTGTTGAACTTCTTGACACTTTTGTGACATTATGCTCTTACATCACTAGTACCTGCTTCTTAGTATTCAGTAAAATGTTATGCTTAAAATATTCTCTAAAAGTGTTTGTTCTCTACCAAAATAGATTATGTTAAATTTATGCTGGGTAAGTTAATGGAAGCAATACAGTCTTCATATATCAGTAGACTTCTTGTTGCAGAATTTTAATGTACTGTTCTGGAAGTGCATTAGCTATATGTACAGATTTAATAGTATATTTTTAAACTGCTTATCATAAGGAAGGATTAAGAAAAAATGCACACTTACTAGTTACCATATACCATCTATACTGTATATACTATGTAAGTGTGCATTTAATGTAGGTCAGTAAGTTGACACTTGTATTTCATTCTGTTTTAATCTAAGCAGTAAAAAATGGATTCTATACATTCTGTGGCTGTGACTGAACAGCAGTCTGGGGGTACAGATCCAACCTGGTGATACTACTTATGACTGGTGTTAATGGAGGCGAATGAGGTTGATGGGACCAGAGTCAGTTTCCTGGATGGTTTCAGAATTCCCAGAGAGGGACCTAAAACTTCCTTGAGTCTTGCTATTTCACATGACTGTTTGGAAGGGCCAAGAGTTTCTGCGCATTTTCCACAGCCCCAAAAAATTAAAATCATCTAAATCATTAGTGTTATTTCTGAAACAGTAAAGGGTAGAAAACTCCTTTAACAACATAATTTCTGCGTCAGTCTTGCTGGAAGGCTGTTTATTGATATGTTTATATCCTGGAGTATCTCCAGTTTATATAGTTCTACAATATGATCTGTGTCAAAGTGGAAATCTTTGTAATTTCTCTTTAATGTACACTGGTGTAGAATGTTTTCACCTTTTAAATGGTCCTCTTATGAGGAATGTTCTGCTTGATATACCTATAGTTAGCACATAAGAGAAGTTGTACAGCTATTTGAAACGATTTTCTGTTTGTAGATTAATTTGAATGAAAAGTGCTGGACTGTAGGTTCACTTTTTTTCTTTCGTCAATCGCTTCCCATTGCTGTTTTGTTTTGGAGAAAGTATGGTGATGGGAATCACTTCTGGTTTTTTTCTTTTCTGTAGATAAGGATAACTCATGTTCACGGACCAACAGCATCAATATTTTAATATATGGAAAAATGGCAGAGGATTGTGCACAAGTTGTACGCCATGGGGTAATACATATATATATTTTCTTATTTTAGGATTTTTTTTCCCACAAATATATGTTGACTTCTTGTTTTTGTATAGATATCAGTTCAAATATATAAATATGAACTAGAGGAAAAACCCCAAAAGTATCTGCTTATGTAAATTACTTCTAACATTAATGTTGAAATAAAGCAATTCTTTTTGTCAGTGCTGTTTACCTAGCATGTAAAGGATCATGAATATGAACGATAGAGAAGTCATCCCAAAAATATGAATAGCCATGTTGTTCCTTCTGAGAGTCTTCTGGCTTTATAACAGAATAACTATCAGGGAAAATACTGCCTTTCCTTTATTTCTCACTTCTTTTGAATGAGGAGCGTCCGATTTCTTCTTGCTGTTTAAAAATGTCGGTCAAATCCTAGCACTTATGTATATGCAATGTGGTAGTCTTCTGTTGACATGAAAATTCACTAATTTATGTAAATGGTTTTGATTCCTAAACCAATTATAGGAGAACATGTTAGCTAAAGATGATGAAAATTAATCTATTTTGAAAATTAATAAACAAAATCTCAAAGCACTGTGTAAATTATGTAAGTTTTTTACATATTTAGCAACTGCAAATTACAATCTGCCAAAGCTGGCTATGAATTTGCAACAAATCTGAGAATATACCTGTTCTTTATACATGTAAAACTAGACTTTGAGGTTAGTGGATTTTTCCTCATTGAAATTGCACAGTCCTTTCACAGGTGTTTTTTTGAATGTTATGCATCACCAGTAATCACCAATGATCTAATACTATTAACAAAAACCATTTCCATTAATTATCAACCTGTGTAAAATCTTGAGTCTGTGTAATTATAAAGTTGTTCTGACACTGGAGAACAAGACAAGATGGCTGTACAGAGCTCCAATCCTGACTCAGCAACCGAGTCCCAGCATCTTGTGCAGCCTGCAATCTAATCAAATGCTGAAATGGGAATAATGTATAGCAGGGCATAGCTTTTTAGCTGAAGGTTGATTCCACTGTTGGAGGAACACGAGTAGCAGTAGTAGTAGTAGTAGTAGTACAGTGAAAAGAAAGACACATGCTAACACCTGGTTTCTGCAAAATAGTTGAGTTTCCTGAAGCCTGTGTTTGAGTGTGTTTTTATCTGGAAAGAATGAGATGTATGTTAGCAGGGCGGTGTGTTCCAGGTGTAAGGAATATTGAGTTGTATAATTGTTTTGTCCTATTTTAACTTACTAGCTCTGAGTATGGCTTACACTTAGCTGACTTACATATTATATTTTAATCAGAATATATATTGTATTCCTATTTATGACACTACCTGAAAATCAACATGCACAAAGCAGATTCATTATATATTAAACTGTCTGATTAAACTTATTTTCTGCAGTATTTTTTTTTTCCAAAACCCTTTCATAGCTAAATATACCACTGTCACTTAAGCTAGCACCCTTTCTTTTTCTTATAGAAAACATTAAGGTTTTGGATTTTCAATTATTTACAGTAGCATTGTCAGATTGCTGAAATAGCAAAAAGGAGCCATCATAGCACAATATTTGGCCAAAATTTAGACAGAAAACTCTTTGTAATCAAATAAACATGTGAACAGAGTCCTTCAGTAAAAGCTTATGGAAGAGCTTTTGGTAGAAGTCATCTAGAAATAGGGTGCAGAGTCTAATATGTTTACTGGAATGGGTCATACTGATACAGCCCTGCTGTACTGTTCTGATAGCAAATGAGCTGACTATAAAGGAGCTTTACATTGCATCAGAGTTCCCAGCACTTTGATCACATACCTTTCTTACCATCTCTGTCTTCTAAATGTATTTTCTATCTTCTCTGTCCCTTTTTTTTTTCCCTTTTTTTAAATTGGTTGCTACTAAAAAGTGAGCTGCTGCAGACATAGATTGATTTACTCCTTAAGTCATCTTTTTCTTGTTCACTTCATAGTATCTGAGGAACTTTATACCAAAGTGAAAGTGCAGTTGTAAATGCAATTGGTTCTTGTGCTGGAATCTTAGGAGTGATGCCAGAAATGTCTTGTTAGCTAGCAGAAACCTACCTATTGATTGACCTGCTTGACCCTTAGGGAAGAAATTGGAAGATGGTGATCCAGCCAAACCAGAAAATAACTACAAGGAGAGTGTCTTCAAAGTGCAGCTATGGCTCAGGAAATAAGCTCTGAGAAGAGAATGTTTGTCACTGCTAATCCAGTGTGTGATTCCTTCTCTAGCTTAGTTAAACTTACCAAGATAAGAGTGTATTTGAAGGGGAGTGATTCTTTTGCTTTATTTGGCATGACTGTTCCCATCTAGCCCTTGTCAAAATTAGCACTCAGTCGCAGTAACATCAAGAGTGTGAAAATTTTAGCAGAATTTGAAAAAAAATAAAATAAAAACCTACTTTCTGGCATTGGCTGGAAAGACAAATTCTGCTTGTAAAAGAACTGAATAAAGAAACTTCAACACAGTGTTAAATTTGTTCAGCATTTTTGTTTCTTGAATGTCTTGAAACTTTAGAGTGAAATTTCCCATCACATACTCTTAAAATAGAGCACGTGATACAGCCTGTGTAATCATCTGCTTTATCACCTTGTCCCCATAGGACACCTTTGTAGTTGCAGGATTTAAGTTGGCAAAATCACCTACAGCACGAGAGGATGGTAGACATGATTGTCACCTGGAGGTGTCTGAAGAAGCTGGATCAGCCATTTATGTACGTGGGTACCTAACTTTTTTTTACCTTTTTTTCATCCAAATAGCAACACAAACATTTTGCCTTACAGTAGAAAAAATAATCAAATCTATTAGAATCTGAAATGCTGCAGATTATTTCATCAATTTCATCAATTATTTCATCAATTTTCACAAACAATTGGGACATATTTGTGTGTGCATCCAATCTTATAATAACCCTAACCATGCAAGAGCTAAATTATCTTAGGCCTCCCAGATAAGTTTCTACTTGTTGAGTTCAGAAAATTGGCCTTAGTTCGCTTATAGATAGATCCCTAGAGTTGTTTAAGCCATTCTCATGCGTAATACAGTGCAATAATGCAGGCAAGGTAGAGGGTGCAAGAGTGGCCTTAGGTCTGTCATGAGTTTATACTGCTTTAATTCTCATCATTACTCTTTGCCTTTGAAATACAGGGGTTCCTAGATTCTTAACTTTTTTTTAAAGGAAAATTAAACCTCTTTTTTTAGGAGGAAAATAGTTCTTTTGTACTATTCTCATATCAATACTGTTCATCTTAAATGCTTCCATCTGTTGAGATACGGGAGTGGAGATACCCGGTTCTGCTTCTGTGTCTGTGATAATGAATCAACAGTGCATGTTTGTTGTGGCTACTGTGTCTTTGCTTCAAGAGACATTTGCTACCCTTTTTAAGTATAAGCATTAGTATTTTAAAAGTTAACTTACTTAAAAAAACCACAGAAGCTTAAATACCAGAGGATTTAGGATATTATTCTACATTTGGAAACCTGTAGTGGAGGGAAAGAGTTGTGGAATGGTAATAGAGTTGCAACAACTTTGTTGAACACTTAAGCAGGCTTAAATACTTCATATGTCTTATGAAAATTATCCCAACAGTTAAGGACATCCAGTGAGAAAGTGTTGCACAATTTTGATCACTGTAATTGTCTACTGCTATTAAAAAGAAGGATGATAGCACTGAACTGAGCTCTCAGTGACCGTCTTGTGAACTCCATTCTGTAGTCAGTGAAAAAGAAAAGGCACCTTCACTGGAGAACAATACAGCTTTATGGTGATTCCTTTGGGCCTATCCATCAGATCTTGAAACAAACTTAGAAATAATTATGAAAACTCACACACAGAAATAGCATATAAAAATTCTTACTAACATAAATCCTGTGCTCATATCAAGGTTTGAACTTATGTTTGTATAATTGTTTTGTGACATTTTACACTTAAGAAAATATATTTTTTGGTTCAGAAAGAAATTTTTACCTCTACAGATAATTAAAGCTTGGAATGCAGCTCAATGAGAAACAAAATGAATTCAAATTGTATTGCAGACTGTTTCATGACGTTGTCTGTTGATTATGTAAAGGTAAAGAAAGTATATATAATTGAAGATATTAGATAATAAAGCTATGCCCTGAGTCTGAGTGAATGTGTCTAAATGTACCTGAATTTTGACACAACTTGAGTATTGGCAGCACATCTTCACAAACAATCCAAAGGAAGATGTGCAGCTCACTGAATGTCTAGGTTGTGCTGAGGAGGTGTCTGTCTCGTCACTGACCACAGAATGGAGCCTGTGGCACTTAATTTACTGACACACTCATTGAATGCTTAAAATTAGTATGAATTATCTGAAGTTTTGCATGATTCACTTTCTCAGTTATAACTGTTCACTCAACTATTTAAAATAAATAAATGAAAGTAAAACTTGCTTCAGGAATGCAGTTGAGTGTGAAGAGCAAAACCATATCCCTAGCAGGCAACATGCAGCTGTGAGTGGGACCCTGCTGAGCCCGGTGTTTCTCATTATAGGGTGGTTAGCTGTTAGTATCATCAAATCATCACAATAGGGTCCTTAAAACACCTTACACTGAAGGTAAGTCTGGCTTACAAGTATGGCTCTAAAAGCTTAGGACCTTTAAATAGAATTTATCTCGTTCTGGTGAATTTGCCTTAACCTTCTTCATTTTTATTTTTTTTTTAATATATATTTTTTCCCCCAAAGGAGAGTAATGAGTCACTAAAAGTAGATCTAATGCTCTAAGCATTGACATGTACAGAACCTAAATCCATTTAAGTTCTCTGTTAAGCAAGTACAATTTTAAATCTGTGGCCTCTGACTTTCAGATGCTGACTCTGTTAATGTGACCTGACCTATATTCAACTAAATGCATTTCTGCTTTAGAAAGTGTATGTTATTTAAAGTAGCTTTGTTTGAGTGTAATTGGAGTAAATGTTTTCTTTTTTTTCAGTATGAAAACATAGTACTAGTGTCAGAGGTGATTCACATAGCAAAACTCTCTATAGTGCTGCTTTATGTTCGCCTTAGCATTGTATTTGCTGTAGAGTTATCAAATGTTGTTATGTTTGCAATGCCTTCATTTTTTTAACCAGAGAGTTTGCTATTTTTTTCCTCCTCAGATTTACAGTAAACGAAGAACAACTGCTGCTTCAAAAACTGCGCTGGTGGTGAGTTTATATTTGGGATGTTTTTAAACCATGTGAAGACTAACTGTATATAAATGAGAATGTATAAAATTCTTTTTCTTTCCTGTTTATTTTACTCCATACTCTCATCCCAGCAGTCATTTGTTTAGCTTTTAATTTTGCAGATAATGTGCCTGGAAAAAAGAATGAAGTATGAAAAAGTAGTACTTTTTCTATACTTGCAGTTTCTGTCTCTATCTCAAAATAGTTTGCATGTTCATTTAGGAATATATAAACTAGAAAGGTAACCATTCTAAAAAGGATTGTATGCTTATGCTTTAGAAAAAAAGGAAATATGAATCTTCCTTTGATTTAAAATCAGAATTCAGGTACTGGTCTTAACAGTACTTTTGATTACCGTGTGGAACAAACCTTTACGTGTCTAAATAAAAACAGGAAATAGTGCATTAAAAGCATAGGAATTAGTGTATGGAATTTTATTGTTCTTTATCATAAAGGTTCAGTATTGACAATGACAGGTTGGATTTGAGTTAATTTTATAAAGAGTTTTCACTCAGTTTGGCAAAACTTGTATTCTTAAAATAAAAGGTAATCAGCATCTAATGTAACCTTAAGATGGGAGGAAAGCAGTCCTTAAACAATAAAAGGTAGTCTTTAATTTCTTTAATCCAAGAAGTGTGCTATTTTAATAGGAAGACTTACCCAATGACTGAGAGAGATACTGCCCACCACAAGACAGTGATTCTGTGCAGTGATACTGCCAATAAGGATTACAAAATTATTTATGTGCATCAAAAAGCCCTTTGAATGGACATGTTAAAACCTATCTATAAAAAATTATTTTCCATCCTTATTATTCACCTGTTTCATGTACTGAAACTAGTTGACTGGTTAGTTTATTTTAAGGAAGATGCAATCTCAAAAAGAAATGGCAGTAAGTCTGGGTTTTTTTGTGCTTTATTGCCTGTAAGTATATTTATGTTCAGAGAGTCTAAAGTAAGTAAGATAGAAAGAAATAACTCTTTTTTAAAAAAAAAAATATGATCAAATAAAGCATATGTGAGGGAGGATGGTATTAAAAGACAAAATTCTGGGGGAGAAGGTTTGAATAATATTTTCTTTTGTTCCCTAATTTTATCACACCTTTCCAGTCTGTTGCACCCAAATATGTGTACACTCCTCTGAATCATCTTAAAGATGGAACCGTAGTGAATTTGTATGGCATTGTGAAATTCTTCAAGCCTCCATATATAAGCAAAGGAACTGGTATGTACTATATTCAAAAGATTTAAAATCTCCTCTAAACAGAACTATTCTTACTATGTTTGTTATTAGTATGTTTGTTATAAATAAACCAGAACAAATTGAGGTGATCCTTTAGCCATGGGTCTCAGCTAACATCCAGGAAACAAAACAACAAATAGGTAAGGAGTATTGGAGTTGGTTTAGGCACACTGGTGGAGATAGCAAATGAAGAAAGTATTTATCAAGCTAATACTGTCAGTACAAAGAACGGAAAAGGACCTGTGCAAAAAAATGCACAAAAGCCCTGCAGCTGTCCTGTGGGAAAGGATTGTTGTGTAACTAAGTGCAGTTCTTCCTTGAGATTTTGACAGGATGTGCTATGGTAGCCTATAAATGTGCTGCCAGCATATTTGTTAATGTAGAAGCAGTGCAACAACTGAATAATTTTTTTCTCTCTGTGAACACTTACTGATTGTACTAGTTTTGCTAGAAGACTGTACTATTTCACTAGGTGCTTAGTAAGTACACAGCTAGTTGATATCCCTGATGAATTTGATTAAGCAGTAGAATTTCTTACTCAGATTCAAAATTAGTCAAAGTATTTTCTGTTTATTGTAAAGTTACTGTGCGTTTTAATGTACTGGTTTGTTTTTGTTTGGGTTTGTTTATCATGATGGTGACTGTTGATTTTTATGGTCTAAATTACTTATGCAAGTTTCTTGAATAATGTCAATAGCCATGAATTTGGCTTCTAAATGCAGAAATTTAAGAAGTGAGCATGAAAAAAATCAGAAACCTAGAATGAGGTTTGCTTACAGTTAGGTAGCTTGAAATGTAAGTGAAATAGCTGACAGCTGTGCAAACATGGTGGTACACCCAAAAAAATTTCCAAGTCCCACTAAGGTTCAGCTAATGACTTCAACTTTGAAAATGAAGCCATCTTCAGCCTTGGTTTTGAGTCAGTGTACAGTGTATGAGTGGGAGGAACATCTCGGAGGTCAGTGCAAATGTGTGTGTGCTGGTTTCATTATGTTCAACTGAACTATATTGATACAGTCTGTATTGTGAGCATGCTTAATCACTTCCCTGTGGTACAGTAGTATTATTCTAGCTGAACAGGTATACTGCTATGAAAGATCCTTTTGACAGGAAATATTTTCTCTCACTTATAGCTAAAGTGTGGCTTTGCTGTACCTGTAACTCAGGTGTGGACTAACATCCACAGGAAAGGCAAGACAATTATGTGCAGCTCTCTGGGCTATGGTATGCCAAGTGTCAGATGTCATAAAGGCAGCATTCAGAGTTGTTATGCAGAGCAACATAGGATTTTTCAATAATGTATTAGATTAACTGGATCCACAAGCTAATGAATAGCTTTGGGAAATTCATCAGCATTTGTACATATTGTTGACCACGTCACCAGAAGAAACATGTATCCAAACCACTTGGACTCAGTGCTCTGGTGTCTGCAGCAGGGCAGTTCTGTGCTTCCCATGCAGTTTGTTGTTGAAATGTGTCCCCGTTCGTGTTTATCATAGATGACAGGGCTTGCTCCTAGAAAACCTTTCTGCTCTACATTCTTACTCAGTGTTGAGAGGGCAGTAGTGTTTCCCAGAATAACTCTGAAACATAAGCAATATTCTGAAGAATATGGAATCTTCTAATTTAAACATTAACATTTAAAAATAGAGGTAGTCATTAAGTTGGGAACTGAGCCAGTAACGATCCATCTGGTTTTATAGCAAATACAGTGCATGTTTGGGGTTATTTTTTTCCTCTTGGGATTTAAAGTGAATATTACAATATTCTGCATAGTCACTGATACACTAGGGTTTTGTTAAACAATGTGTTGCAAATCTTTAAGTACAAATTCCCAGTATTTTACATTATGAATGTTACAATACAACAGATATTCCTAGACGTAGTTGAGGAATAATGGTAAGTGAAAATATGTGCAGGAACTCGATACATTTAGACTGGACACAGAAGTGTGTTCTGGTATCTAATTAGAAATGCTAACATTCATAAATACTAAACGAAGTGTGTGAATGTTTGCCATGTGTATAGCAAATGAAGTTATGCTGCTAGCTTAGAAGTAATAGTAATAAAAGTACTTAATATTTGATAACTATTGATTAAAACAAAGACAGAGGGATCTCTTTGAAGGTCAGAGATAGATACCCAGATAGGTGTGAATGGGTGATGTTAGGTTGCTGGGGGCTTGAGGAAAAGGATTGAAGGCTGCAGGGCATGAAGAAGGATCAGAAAGGGGAAAGCAAGCGTGCTTGCCCAGACATTGGCAGGGGGCTATGGGGTGGCCTCTGTGAGGAGCAGCCAAAGCTGCCACATGCGGAGCATGGCCAGTTCCAGCTGGCTCCAACTGACCCACCACAGGGCACAGGTGAGACCCTGGGACAAGGTGTTGGTGCCTCTGGGAAAGGGTATTTGAGAAAGGGCAAAACACTGCATGGCAGTGAGAAGTGAGGGAAAATGTGAAAAGAACAGCCCGGTGGCACCAAAGTTGGAGAAGGGGAGAAGGTGCGGCCATGCAGGACCAGAGGTTCCCCTGCAGCCCGCGGAAGAGAACTCAGATGAGCAGATTGATCTACACTGCAACTTTTGCAAAAAAGTGTGAGAAGGAAGGTATAGGAGAGAAGAGGAGCTGTTGTGGACTGACCACAACCCCACATTCCCTTTTTCCCCTGTACCACCTGTGGGAAGAAGAGATGTAGGATATAAAGAACTGAAGTTGAGCCTGGGAAAAAGGAATGGGGGGAATAAGTGTTTTAATCTTTGTTTCTCACCATCCTACCGTATTTTTATTGTCAATAAGTTAAATCAATGTTCCCCAAGTCAAGTCTCTTCTGCCCATGGTGGAAACCTGTTTTTATCTCAACCCATGAGCTTTTTCATCTTGTTTTCTTCCCCTGTCCTGTTGAGGAGGTGGATTGAGAGAGCAGCTGGGTGGGCACCAGGCAGCCAGCCAAGGTCAACCCAGCACACGTGCTGGGACTCTGCAGGTATTTCAGGTTTTCTGTTCTTTGAGTTGCAATAAAATAAGAATAAATCTTACGAAGGAAACTTGAGAAACGAGTTCCTTGTGAAGATAAGATTGTTAGTGGAATTAAAAATTTCTTTAGCTTAAAAAGAACAATAATAACAGACAGTCTTTATGCTTTCTCAAATGGAGTAACCGAAAACTTTACAAAACCCTTCCTTTGGGTGGGAGATTTCATCACAGATATTCTTTCCTGCCTGATGTGCGACTAAAATTTGTAAAAGACTTCTTTGTAAAGGTGCAAGTATAGTCTAGACATGTACACAGTAGAGATCAGTATTTTGTTTTTAATGTAAAATATTGGTAAGTTATTTCAATATTAAGTTACTCTATTTGGTCTTTTCTGCACAGGCTGTCAAGCAGCATGTCTGTCACTGTAGTGAGCTTTTCAAAATTTTCATTTTGTGGTGGTGTCTAGTGATTGCTTGCTTATGCTAGATCTGTTCAAATGCTGTCAGTCTTACAATAGTTAGTACTTAAATATATACAATACATTTATTTACTTAAGAATTTGAGCTCTCACTGATATTCTCAGCCTGCAATTGTAAAAGATTTCTTAGCTGTGTTTATAAGGTACTGAAAAGATTAGCTTTATCTGCAGTTAATTCAGGATGTTGCCAGTGGTGAAGAGAGGTACTTTCCTCTTGAAAAATATTGTAGTTTTAAAACTTAGGCTTAAACGGAAAGAAGTGAACAAAGCCCCACAAACATCTTAAAGTTGTTTTTTTCCTTTGTTCACATTGCTGACAACAAAAAAGGTAAGAAGAAAATAAATCAAATGTAGAAAGTACTAGTTTTACTCTTTGCGTAAATCACGGAAGGGCAGTTCCTGAAGGATCACGTGGTCTAGATCTGTCATTTTTCCAACTGCTTTGACAAGATTCTGGGGACATGAGGACTTTGAACATCTTACTTAGAGAAGCACTTATTGCTGGAAATTATTAAGACAGCCATTCTTTCCAGATGTGTAGAAACAATAAAGTTAAATGCACTGATTTTCAAGGTAGTATGTCTCTGAAACAACTAGGACGGATTTTTGCAACTGTTATTTGACAAGTTAATTGCTTCAGTTTCATAAGTAGTAGAAATTTAATAGGGAAAATGATTTACTTAACAACTAGTCCTTACCTAGATGTCATTAATAACTATATATCTTTCTAACATATATATGTCTTTTCAGTTGGTAATATTAAAAAAAGCTAACACAACAAAATCAGTGGAGATCAAGGACACAATTTCAAAAGTTTCTTATTTATGAAGGTAGTTGTGATTCTACTGTATCGTGAAAATTTCTAGAACAGTTTTAATTTGGGGTTTTAGAATTATTCACTACTCAGTTAAATATTTCAGAGTTGGATTTGGTTGGTTTTGTGGTTTTTCTGCTTTTTTTTAATTTTTTTTTATTTTTTTCCCCCCACAGTCCAGAATTACGTCTGCTTGAGAGGGTGCAAAATGTTCAGTGATTGTTCTGAATTGTCAGTGCATGAAATGGCTCTTGTCAGAAAATTCTGTAGTCTCCTTACATCTGCACAATCTTGTGCTAATACATTGTCTTTCTGATACTGTTAATAGAATCATATAGCTTTAAGGTGGTACCTGCTGGAAGCATGGGCAAAAGAGTCACTGTGCTTAATCCATATGGCCCTTTATTCCCTAGATAGATATGCACCTAGATATGAAATATTGCTCTTTCTTACTTATATTAAAGCTTAAGGCTGAAGTTCTGCACTGTGTTCCCACTGAAGGCAAGTGATACCTGATTTAGCCTTGTCGGTTTATGTAGTCTGTAATTAAATGTTCATAATTTTGATTACTATTATTGCATTAGACAAAAGTTAAGACACCAATGGATGAAATAAATTTTCAGTATGATAATAAATTACCATGTATTCCAGAGAAACTTGTTTTACCTGAGCGTGCTTCAGCTGCTCAGTGTAGTTTGGAATGTCTATACATAAGAATTTTATGTGTTCTAAAAACTCTCCAAGGACATGCTTCATGTCCTGCTTGGTACAACAGACAGATGGGTTTCTGTCTGCTGGAAGGTCGGTTGGAAGTGTTCAAAATTATGTTTTAGCTTTCCTTCCCAAATAGTTTAAGAGCCTTAGATATTATAAATTTTGAAACAAAGGTGGTTCTCTCCTCTCTCCACTCTCAAGGATATGCCAAGTATTTAGTCTGAGTAAAACCAGCAAATATAAAAGAAAAAGAGCTTTGGCCTTTTTGTAGCATCCAATTACAAAGATTATGTGCTTGACCATGAAACTTTGGGGACATTGCAATGTTATGCTACTGCTTCTCCAGCTCTGTCTCTTTTTCCTGCAGATAATAGACAATTTTTTCTATAGTACAGGGAGGAATTTTGGCAAGAAGAGTCCTTGCTGCTGGTTAACAATAAGTCATAAGAGTAAAATCCTATTTTCCTGGGGAAATCTCCACCTAGCTTGTTCTCTCAGATAGATGCAGTTTATTCATTATGTCTCATATTGAAGTAAAATCTCATTTTAGCCTACCTAGACATGCAGGTGGAGGGTAACTATTTTATTTTTACAAAATGTTTCTTAGAATCAAAATTAATAAAGGGTAGCACTTTCAGAAAAGTAACACTTCAGAAAAGTACACTTCTAAAAACCATAAACAGTTCTAGATCATCTTTTTTTACATGCCAAAATACAGCTTAAGAACCATAAATCAGATTCTTAAGGATATTTTGAAGCCTTAAGGTTTATTTTCAATTTTCATTTGATCTTGAGTAAAGTTCATCAACACTCTTAGCCCATAATTTGTTTAAAACTATGTAGCTGAAAAAGCATTAAGTTACAGCATGTGGACAATCTCAACTAAAATAGAGTTTCGTAAGCAATAGCAAAGCAACCTTATAGTGCAAAACAAACCAGTCTCAGACTGTTGCATTTGATGGTCTGTTTTGAGAAAGTAGACTCAGTTAAATCTGCAGTAGTTTTGTTCTATAAAGTTGTGGGGTTTTTGTTTTGGTTTTGATGTTTTGGGGTTTTTTCAAATCAGATTTTTGTGGTTGTATTTAAATTTTGCAGAACAAAATAAAAAACGTTACAGAGGTAAAGATAATGATTTTATTTCTGGAGCCTAAGGATGAGAGTAATGTTCTGTTCCCTTCTAATCACAGTGGCTTGTATGTGTATTTCTTTTTTAAATAATTGCCATTTCCTGTCAACTAATGTTAAAGATAAAGTTAAACATTTTAAAAAGGAAATGAAAAATTCAGCAGTTGAATAAGTAGTTAATAGAAATCTCAAGACTGTTACTTTGATCTGCAATTTACAAATGATAGCATTAAAGCATCTGTTTAGGCAGATGCTTCTGGTAGTTACCCAATGTTTGTATCTCTTAAATGTGCTGCCATGTGAGAAATACCATGCTGTAGTAAAACACATTCAGTCTGATTCTTTAGAAGTTTTGTTTTGGGCTTCTGCAATATCTGTATATATGTATAGATATATATATATAAACACACACACACACATAGGAGAGTGTGTACATTTGTAGTATTTTAATTCCTGTGTTTTGTTGAACATATTTGATAAGTTAGCTGGTTCAGCTGCTAACTGGTGTTGCTGTACACCTGTTCAGTACTGAATAGCCTCAGTAATTCTTGGAAACAGTATTGATGTTTGGTGAAGTTTAGAAAAGACAATAATTTGCTACACTAATCTCTCTTGTTTTATGTGCATTGAAATAAAAGAAACAGAAGGCAATCTCTAGTTGAGTCCCTCATTGCCAGCACATGGCCAAAAACCTTTTTATCTATTTGCAGGGCTAAGTTATTGATTCAGAATAGTGGGTTTCCACTTAAAGGTTAGTCAGGAATACATATGTGATTGTTGAAAAGAGAGTCATAATCGGACAGATGCTTTGTACCTTAAAAATTTATATAAGCGTCTTCGTTAGGAATTGCTGAATAAAACTAAAATAAATGTTTAATCAGTAAGTATTAAATGCCTTCCTACAAAATCAGTAAGTACTAATCTGGAAAGCCTTTGTAGCAATTCTGGTTTTCTTACAATGACTGAAAAATAAATTTGTGAGGCCATGTGTTTTGGGGGTTTTGCTGTTTTGTTTCTGTAATATATATATATGTGTGTGTGTGTCTTTACACTATGAAGAGATGCTGACTTTTTGAGCATGCTAATGACTTAGCTAAGAGTCCATAAAAGAGTGGAAATGCTATGATATTTATAAACAGAAAGCTATAACCTGAAGAATGAACCTAAACCATCATCATGGTGGAGGAAACTTTAGTTTTTCAATGACTGTTATGGGGATACAGAACATTGATATTTCCAACTACAATGAGAACCTAGAAGCTTGGAGATCAGCATTCTCTGTGTAATTAATGTAGCATTCTTCTGTCTTGATTTAGAATTTTATTGAAATTTTTTTAAAGATAGTCCTTGCAGTAATAATAAATTCCTGTTGTTGCATAAATTTCTTTTCTACAAAAGCTGCTTCTCTGAATAGTTGTGGGGTTTTTTTTTTATGAGATATAATGCCAGTTCTGAAGTGCTACAAGCATCCTTGCAGATAGCTGCCCATTGCTGGTAGTCCCTCATGTGATGTTAATGTTAAGCCTGAGTGGGAATACCTCTTTAGAATAATTAAGTATATTTAAAAAAACTCAAACAAACCATAGGTGCAGTTTGGTGTTCTGTATATTATCAGCCTAAAACCAGTGCTTTTGCTGAGTCAATCTAGTATGAAAGTAAAAACTGTCTTTTATAATACGTAAATTTGCTGAACTGTGCATCCATTGTGTCATATTTTTAACAGATTATTGGAAGTAAAAATTACCAGTGGTAACATTTCCCTTCTGTAGGAAATGTCCTGGGTTCAGCTATAACAGTTATTTTTCTCCTTCTTAGTAGCTGATGCAGTGCTGTTTTGAACTTTAGTCTGAGAAGCTGTTAACACAATGATGTTTAGTTGTCGCTCAGTAGTGCTTACCCCAATCAAGGACTTTTCAGTCTCATGCTCTGCCAGTGAGGAAGGGCACAAGAAGCCGGGAGGAAACAGAGACAGGATACCTGATGCAAACTAGCCAAAGGAGTATTCCATACCACAGCACATCATGCCTGGTATATAAACTGGGGGGAGTTGCTTGGAAAGCCCAAATCATTGTTCAGGTTGGGCTGTTATTGATCAGCAGGTGGTGAGCAATTGTGTTGTGCATCACTGCTGTTTATTGAGGGTTTTTTTTACCTTCCCTTTTTAGTTTTATATTCTCTTCCCTTGTTATTTTCCTTATTATTATTAGTGGTAATAGTAGCAGGTTTGTATTATACTTTAGTTATTGGATTGTTCTTATCTCGGCCCATGGGGTTTACATTCTTTTGACTCTCTTCCCCATCCTGCCTGGAGTGGGTGAGAGGAAAAGGAAGGGGTTTGGCAAGTGGCTGCATGGTTCTGAGTTACCAGCTGGGCTTAAACCACAACAGGAAAAGATAGTGAGTGAAGTGAACTTGCCTACTGAAGGGAAATTGACTCCAGTATGTAAACTTTTATAATTTTTTTTTTTTTTTTTGGCTCAGTAACTGAGGGGTTGGAAAGTATATTGTGAAAAAAATGAAAGTTTGACCAATGGCATTTTATTATATTGTTTCCTGTAACACTGGAATATTATTTAAATTCTGCAATTCTGTTTAGAGTTTGACTCAGTATTTGCACAGAAAAGTGAATTCAAGCACTGGACTCTAATGCTGTATGGAAAGCAAAAAGCAATTTCCAGCTTCCAGCTAGAGAAGGAAAGATAGGTAGCCTTTTTTTTTTTAACCTTCATAAAGGACTTGCTGGATGAGGATTTTTTTAGAAGAAAATAAGTCTTTATGTCTTCTTGAATAACTTTATTTTAATTAGAATTATTGTAGAATAATTTTTTGAGGTGGTAGTTGAAAATGGAAAGAAAAAAATCACAGAAAGAGAACCTATATTATGTAGAAGGTGTTCTGTGACTGTATAAAGCAAATATAACATTTTTATGATGCTTTGAGTGGGATGATAATTAGTCTTTTGAGTATGCTAGTTGCACAGAAAATAGAATGTGTTAACTTTTCCCCCCTTAAATAGGCAGCTTCACAGGTAGGAAACTGACTAGAATAGATAATCACGGCATCAGAAAGTAACCACAATTTAAATGTGGAATGTTTTTGTTATTCCACTCTTGGTTGTCATGTTGGATTATATCAGTGCACTGTAACATGTTATCCTGTATCCTCAAAGGATTTAAAATCTATGAACTACATGGGTTTTTTTTCATCTCAATTGCTCATTTCACTCATATTGCTTTGCAGCTGACCTGTTAAGTTAACCTTTAGAATTCATACCCAAAGAAATACACCAATCCATCTCTGGATTACAGTAGTAAATACTTGCAGTTTTGTCAGCCACTGGCTAGACTCTATTCATGTCTGCTAATCCTAGCATAGATCATCAGAATAGGTGCTATATGAACTTAACCTTGTGCCTTTGGTGTAAGCCTGCTAAAGAGCGACACTTAGTAACTCCTGAGTGCAACAGATGAGGATTTAACATTATTGAGCCTGTGTAAAAATCTTGTGAAGAAGAGTAGTGGGTTTATAGAAATATTAGAGGTTTTTCTACTGTAGGAATAGTAGTTTTATTTTTCTTGGTAAGCCTTCACTCAATTCCTTCTTTCAACACTTCAGTCACTCAAACTGTTGGTGAATTTAAACTTTTAAGTGATAGTAAAACTTAAGAATGTATTTGCTGGAAGTGGCAATTTCTTTTGAAGGCATAGGGAGTCCACATACAAGCATGTATTTTCATCCAGTCTAACCTGTCTGTCTTTGTGGTTGGGAAATCTGTTCACTAAATTTACATATAACAAGTGTCTTCTTTTGACTGCCTTCCTGTAGTTTTTATTCAAGGCAAATCTGTCAGTTGTAGTAGACTGCCTGTATTCTCTTTCAAAGCTGTCTGGCAACTGTTTATGTGTCTGTATCTTTATAAAATGCATGATGGAGATTTCATTGAATTTGTTTTGGCACTATCATACTTTTGTTCAGTTCCCAGATATGTTAACTCTGGTTTACTGTCATTATCACGAACTGCCTCATAGAATTACAGATAAGGGAAGTTGGGGGGGGGGGGTATTTGTTTATGGTTTTAATTTTTGAGCATTGAAAAGGTGCCTGTCACAGCCAAAACAGATTTGATGTGGGTAATTTTATTTCCAGTTAAACATTTCATAACTGGTTCAGATATTGAGAAACAAAGAAGAGAAATAGTTTTACACTTAGGGAAAACAACTTCCCTCCACCTCTCTCTGGCTCAGCTTGACTCTAGGCACCTCTCCTTCCCTCTTCCTCATCTCCACTTCCAGTGTTACTGTTGCAGGTTACCACTGTGTCTCTTGGGGTAGCAAAGGGTGGTGCAGGAGGTTGGGGTTAACATGTACTTGCTCCTTACTCTTTCCCCCGCCTGCATGTTTCTTTGTGATGTCCTCTTCTCCAAGTGTGGGTTCCTCCATTACCTCAGTCCTTTTGTTAAGGGCACATTTCAGATTCTTATGGTAATTTGACTACCGCTGTGGGGCTGTATCCTTGCAGTACATATCTTGCATATTTTGTTAAAGTGCAAGATAAGTCATTTATGCTTTAATTTGCTTTTAGAACTTGCAGAACTCATTACCTCTTCAGGAGACCAGGATTGTACAAGATTGTATATATGCTCCCTATTTTATAGAGGAAAAAATTGAAATCTGAAAAAATTGCATGCCTGTTGCAGACAGAAGGAAAAGTTTTGTGTGTTCCTGGCTCACAGACCTGTGCTTAATCCCCTATTTCATTTTCAGTTGTCTGGGCTAATTATTGGCAAGATGGACCACAATTCAGTTGTTACGCTATTGTGACTAAATTGACTTTGGAAGTCGTAGCAGAAAAAAATGGCCATATGGTTGCTCATCCCACGTTTAATATCTGTGTATTAATAACTCCATAATGCCTATAATTTATTCACTTTTAATCTTTTACAGATTTCTGCTCAGTTGTAACACTCGTGGACCCATCAAATGTGAAGTTAACATGCTCTCTTTTCAGTGGAAATCTAGATTCCTTACCAAAAATTTACAAAATTGGAGATATTGTCCGATTTCATAGAATAAAGGTATGTACTAGGATGTGGGGGGTTTGTGTGCTTTTTTTTTTTTGCAGTGAGAGGACTGTAAAAATAATTTAATTCTTCATTTACTGAAATTAACACATGGATACATTAGATGAAGCAGTTGATTGATAAAACAGCTTATCTGGGATTGTTAGTGTACAGTGTCTAGCTGCTGCTTTGGTGTTTTCCTGCTTTACCTTATTTACCTGTATCAAAGGCCATAAAGGAAACAGTGTTTATAGCTTTGGTCCTGCTTCTGCTGAATGTTGTTCTTAAGCCTGCTGCAACTGTATAGTGAAGAGGGACCATGCTACACAGACTGAACGGAAGTCTTGTAATGCGTGACTATACTTAAAGAGATACAGAATAGTACCAAAGACATGATTTTATGTGTTACATATTAATTTGCAAGATAACCGTATACAATTATGTATTTTATTTTTGCTTAGAATAATTATAACAGAAATAAGCAGACGCCCTGAAAAAAGCCAATTAGGAGAAAAACCAAATTGCATATTTAAACACCGTTGAGAGATCTAGGAAATTGAGGATCGTACAAAAGGGTGATGAAAGCAGTAAAGATCAGTAGTGCTAAGCATGTACACTTTGATACACCATAGCAGGAGAAGAAAGAAGAAAACCCCATGACAATAAACGTAAGAAGTGCTATGTTTTAGCCAGTTATTGAAGTTTGTACCACTGAGATTATTAAGAAAGAACTTGTTAAGATTCAGAAACAGTATTCAGTTATTTGTGCATATTATAAATACTTACAATGGAAAGAGAAATTAACTAACCTGTTCTGAGTTAGTATAAATGCTCTTTAAGGTCATCTTTATGTATAGAGTAGAATTAAGCTATATTTAGATTTTGAAGCTTGTGTTGCTACTCAGTACCTGAGATGTGTGGTTAGTCTTGGGAGTTCCTTGATTTGACTTCAGATGAGAGAGTCATGCTAAATTTTAAATTCTCTCTTAATCCAGGAGAGTGTTACACAGATACTGTTTCTGAAATTCAGTGGAGATAGAAACATGTTTATTGCTTCTTAAATAAAAATACAAAGTTTATATGTGTGAAAAAGGAGAAAGTAAAAAGGAGCCAGATTAAAAGAATTGAAACATTGTATGTATGTGGTAGGTTAACACTGTTTTGTTGTTTGGTTTTTTTTTGAGATGGAAAGAGTAGGTTAAAAAAACAAAGAAGATCACTGTCATAGAAGTTATGTGTGCACCCTCTTATGCAAACATAGTAGTGTCTCAACTCTACTCTTTATCTTTTAATATAAACATATTAAGGAAACTTATGGACATAGCACATGTAAGGAACCTCACCATTCTCATGATTTCGCATCACGTTTTTGAGGACATTACTCTAAAATTCCTGTCAGTTGGTACTTCTTCGTTCTCCAAGATGATGTTTCATTATTTAAAGATGGGTTTGTCAATTCCCTCCTACACACACTTTTTTCATCACATCTAAGCTATTTTAAGTGGTTTCCAGCCCTAACTGACCTCCAGCTGCCCACAATCGGGATCTCCTCGGATGCATAAACTGACAGCTTGTTTAATTATTTCCTAAGTTAGAATGATCTGAAGTCACTAAGTAGTCTTTTTCTGGATGAGAATGTCTTCATTCACTCCAGGTTAACAAACAGCTACTTTGGGAGTTTTCATGTCTGATCTGAGCAGGTAAAAATCTTACATAGAAGCCTGGTGCCAACTGCTGGGAGTGAACTGGAAGGGGGTGACCTCTTTCTCTGTTGCACCAGCATAGCATTTGTGATTGCTGTGCCGTGCAGTTTTCAATTAAAAAAAAAAAAAAAAACCAAACAAACAAAAAATCACCAAAAACTCTTAATTAGAGTTTTAATTACACTGCCTGCAGTGCCTTCTTAACTCTTTTCTTTTGTCTTCAGGCCTTATCACCTTCTCTTAACTTGCTGAATGGGCAGCAGTTGAGGGTATCAGAGGCTGCAGCCTTCCAGAGCTGTGCTTACCAGTGAGGACAGAAATACATAGTCCTTACAGCATGAATTCACATATCTCTGTCCCAGATATGCTTTTGAGAATCTTCCAAGAAGTTGACATTGATAGCAAACACATTTTAAAAATGACTGCTCTCAGCTACACTCTCAGCTCCTAATGAGTATCTTCGCTTCCTAGTAACACAGGTGTTGGCAAGATCCAATGGTTCAGGGCTAATAAGAGCTTAATGGAGAGGATTCTGTTGGGATCACTCTGGTAGAGAATAATTTTATTTGCTCAGTATTTGTTGCAAAGAATTAAAATTTTAAGTGTCTTTGTAATAGAACTGAAAGATTACCCAGTTTTAATTAAATTCCAGTTAATATTCCTTGAAGTGCGTTTTTATGACTTCTTATGATGATTTCTTCTGAATTATAATACTTAGTGATTTGCAATACTGTATTTGGGCCTTCAGCCTAAGTCTGTCATCTCTGCAGAGATGGCGGTGGTGGGGGATCCCCCTCACCAACAGTGTAGAAGCTAAGACTGTGATCTGATTGTCTAGCCCTCCCTGTCTTCATGGCAAAGAAGGAGTTATCTCAAGTGGAGTTTTCTTGGAACATTTTTTCTTCTGTAGTTAACTGTGGATGCTCTTAATATCTTAGACTCAATGCCTAATGTTTAAGCTACTAAATAGAGGGACTAGGCAACCTGCTGGTGCTGACTAAACCTGCAGTACTTTATCCTCACTTGACTTGGGAGTTTTGGCATGTATTCTGCCTTTCTTGTATTACTCAGACCCTGCCATGATGATAGAATTGTTAATTTCCTCATTGGCTTTTCTCTAATATTCCTTATTACCTCGGAGTGATTCACAAACAAAAATTTATTTCCTCACTCTCAGTGAAGTGAATTGGTATTTGATTTCCATTTTAATGTTTCAGAATCAGAGAAAAGTGAAGCACATTCTTGTTTAGGTGTTCATCTTGTTCAGCATACACTAGTTGTCTGATAGAATCACTGTCTAGAATGTGTTTTGGTGGGTCTTTTTCCCAAATACACAGCATTATAGAGATGTGTGACTCATCTGGAACACTTTGAGAATGAAGACCAAAGGAGTGACCTCTTATTATAAACTATTGTAGGACATCCTCAGTATAATGCAGTCTCTGCAGCAATTACAAGTCTTAATTCTCTAGGTTTTGTCATGTCTTAAATATGTAGGAAATATTCCAAACCATTCCTTTTTTACTTCACTAGAATCTTCTCAGATACACTATTCTGCTTTCTCTGAGGAATGTTTCTAAAGCAGTATCACAATATATACTGTTTTTTTTAAATTATTATCAGAACAGAAATTGTTTCAGCTGGTTTAAGTATATATTTTGACTTCTGCTTAGGTAAAAGATACCTTACAATGAGGTCTTCAGCTGAATGTATACTCACATTGGAATAGAAGTTCAGACAGTGAATTTCAGATGATAAAATAATTAAAAAAACAGATGAACAAAAAGAAAACCCCAAAGCAAACCACAACACAACTTGACGTCTTGAAATAAATTTAGATGTGTAAATCATAATCAAGTTTAAGTTTAATGTACTCATAATTCAAAATACTGTCTTGAATTCTTGATCCGCAAATCAGTAGTAAAATTTATTTTAGGAAATTTTTCTTCTTAGTATAAGAATGTGTACATTAGCTCAGTATATATTGTTTTACAAGGCATTTTTTTGATATTCAAAGATGATCAGTGACTGCAGTGGTTTCATAATAGTCCTTTGCTTCTGCAATTTAACGATCAGTTTTGATGGAAAACTACCTTGGAGATGCTAT
>JANHGB010017521.1:1639-12485 GCA_026283785.1 Coracopsis vasa | reverse complement strand
AACACTGGTAGAA
The DNA here is from genome assembly GCA_026283785.1 of Coracopsis vasa. Taxonomy (NCBI): domain Eukaryota; kingdom Metazoa; phylum Chordata; class Aves; order Psittaciformes; family Psittacidae; genus Coracopsis; species Coracopsis vasa. The sequence continues at coordinate 12,472 of JANHGB010017521.1, read as the reverse complement.
AAGCAAACATGTTGTTTGTCCACCCAGGCTCTGCAAAGATGCCAGTTTACTTCTATGTGTCAAAAAACCCCCAAAGCTCTGACACGTTGGCTTGGGTGGTTTCCATCTGGAAACAGACAGAAAGACTGGAGCTGGGGGTGGAAATAAACCTGGAAGAGCAAATTGCTATCTGTATGGACCTGAAATTGAGGATGAGACTTCTCTTGGCCCAGTAATGGTGTGATTTTAAGCTTCTAATGTATTGAAAGTGGGCTGGAGTGCAAGGCTCGGCCCCGGTGATGGTAGCTCCAAAGGGTCTGTCACTGCCATGCTGGAGCTGCTGATGGCTGCAGGAGGGATGTGAACTGTCTTAAAATACATGGCCTAGTTACAACCTGTTGTAAGGATGCTGTAATTTATCTAGGGAGGGACAGCATGAGAGGACGTCTTGTGAATCTAAAGGAGCTTACAGGGCACTTTGGTAACTCATGGTCAGCTCATGTGAAATGCTTTGGCATCCCTCTCCGATATTGAGCATGCCAGTCAAGCTGCAGGTGATGCAGAGCAACGTGTGGAAAATAAGCTGGATCGTTTTGACGCTGAAATGTGGCTCTACCCTCATCCTGAGCAAGAGGCAGAGCAAAGCCCAGTGCTTCTCATCGCTGCTTCTCCATCCTGGGATGGCTTCGTGCTGCAGTCTGCCCCGAGTACTGTCACACGCCATAGAAATGTGGAGGTCTTAAAGGAGGGGAGGGTGAGTGAAAAAAGTGCTGCACTCGGGGAAAAAATTCAATAGCTCATTCAGCTGTTAAGCTACTGATGCAGGAAGTGTAAAAGAAAAATGGAGCCTCCTTTGTTCTGCCCAGACAAGGAGTAAATGCCATCGCCCTAACAGCCTTTTTCTGTTCCAGAATAGCATGAGGTCATCTTTAAAAGCAGTAACTACCAGGCAGGTTTACACTGGGTTACCAGTCTCAGGCTTCCCCTTCATCCAGCCCCTTTCCTGGCACCAGCCTGTCTCAAGGCCGGCGCAGGATTGCTCCAGAGAGGTGTGTGTTGCTCCGCTCCCATGCTGGGGCTGCCGCCGGCTGCCTGGCCTCACTCCAGAGGGATTGCAGGCTTTGTCCTAGGAGAGAGCTGCTTGATAACGTGGGTCTCTGAGCATGGCAGGCTCTGTGCTGGAGGTTCTCGCCCCTCCAGCCAGCGTCGGATGCCCTTGGGCTGTCAGGACTGATCCTGCATTGCCTGTGATCGCGTGGGAGATGGTTTTATGCACATTTGTGGCTCCAGACTTGGTGCTATCTCAGTGGTGTGGGATGTTTCACCCTCCAGCAAATGCACACTGCGCTGTACTGCAGTGAGCACTGCTGGTGGTTGGGCTGCTCTTTAAAAGCTCAGTCTGGTTAAGGCTAAGATCCAGGAACAGTCTTAATACCCTCCTAACCCTATCATCTCCCCATGTCCCTTTGTCAGCACAGTGTACCCTGGTACCTCATCGCACTGGTCCCACGATGAGAGGGTGGCCAGAAGATGATGATGCTCCAGCTGAGCTTGGCTGTGAGCTGCAGGTGATGAAGGCTACTGGAGGTGTGCTCTGCAGCAGGCAGCTCAGCACAGGGACATCCATAAACACAGATCCCACAGTTTTGGTTTTAATCTGCAGGGGGGGGAAGACAAAAGCAGCGTAGCTGGCAGTTACCCTGATGTTCACTTGTTTATTTACCCTGCTAGGAGTGGCTGCTTCCAGCTATGAGAAGTATGGGAAAAATCCAGAAACCAGAGGGATCAGTGCATATTTCTTCCCTAGTGTAATGCTTCCTGCAGTTGGGCTGATGAGGCTGTGGGTGGGAGCGTGCAGGTGGCACCGATTGCATAAAAGAGAAAGGGTTTTGTGTCGACTCAATGGTTACCAGTTTTGGGTGTCAGCCTTGCAGCATAGCACTGGGTCTCACGAGGTGCAGCTCAGAGGCATGCTGAGGCAAGTCCAGTTTCTTGGCATGCCATGATGCCGAGGGTGGCAGTTTCAGCCTCGTGACCTGGATCCTGTTGGAACGTTTCGGTGCAGTGCTGAGGGCAGGGTGAGACAAGTCCCTCCATGCATGGAGCAAAGTGCAAGGTGCCAAACCCTGTCCCGCAATGACCTTGCTCCGTGATCCCTCCTCGCCTCCGCTGGAGCAAGGTTAAGAAATGGATGAAAGGGCTTAAGTGGGCAAAGCCCTGCTCAGAGCCAGACCAAGGTGCTTGATGGAGGAGGCGTCTGCTTTGACACGAGGTTGTGCTGAGTCACGGCTCGTCAGAGCCAGCGTTGCTGTCAGTGCTGGTGCTGCGCGCCTCTGACTCAAGAGCTGTGCTGATTTGGGATGGTTGGGTTTTGTCCTTAGTGGGACAAAAAGTAACCCAATCATTACCTTTGCAACCTACCTGATAGGGGAAGAATTAGCTTATGAAAAGGAAAGCCTTTGTGAGAAATAGAGATGCCTACTCCATCGTCTTAAATCCGTCTTGCTTTGATGTCAGAGGGATGTGCAGTACAGATGCTCGGTACTGACAGTGCAAAACAGCCCCATGTCAATGCCCTTTTCACGCTTGTCTCAATGGAAATACTGGAATACACTGCCTGAAGCACCCTGCTTTGTGAACACTGAAACACCATTTTTGCTGAAGGTATATGAAGAATGTGAACACAAGAAAGCTGCTTTTGTAACACTTACTGTGATCCTTCAAATTCTTTTGTTTAATGATGAAACCTGATCTAGAAGAGGATGTTTGTGATTGTTCTTGGGTCAAAGAGTGGGCTGATGCAGGACACAATTACGAGCATCCAGGCATGCCTTCAGTTCATACTCCCAGAATCGTTCGGGTTGGAAGGGACCTCTGGACATCATCCAGTCCAATCCCCTGCCAAGGCAGGGCCACCCAGAGCCGGTTACACAGGAACACGTCCGGGCGGGTTGGGAATGTCTCCAGAAAGGGAGACTCCACAATCGCCTTGGGCAGCCTGTTCCAGTGCTCTGCCACCCTCAACGGAAAGTTTAAGGTGCTTTCCAACCCTAACCATTCTGTGTTGAGGTGAAATACACAGCACAGTATAAACCAAGTCCTGATTGTCACAGGGTTTATGCTAATTTAACTGCTGGGACTCTCTCTTCCAGTGCTTTCCCTGAATTAGGCAGAAGTGCTCACAGGATGTTTGTGTTGTAGCCAGATCATGCCTCGGGACTTGTTTGCTGCTCTGCCCCTCGCCTGCACTCCTGACTCCCTGTTTACTCGCTGGGAGATTTCATAATCCTCCCTCACTGCTGTTTTCTTTGACATTGACCTTGAAACTGATCCCTTCAATGAGCACTTTCGTGTTCTCTTCCTTTTCATTCATTTGGGGTGTTTCACTCACTGCAGCAGTGGTTTCGAACCTCCTAGGTGTGAAATCTTGCTGCAGCCCCAAGCCCTGTTCGTACCTCCCCAGTCTGGGATCTGCAGCTGGAGGAACAGGGAAGGCAGCCCGGAGAGTTGCAAGACCATCAGATGACTTCAGCCCTCCTGGAATTGCCTGCATGAAGAATGCACACAGAGTTAAGGTCGTGTTAACGCAATAGAAGTAGTTCCCGAAATCGGGTTGTCCTTCCTAGGCGGGAATGCTGCCGGGGAGAAGCGGAAGATGGATTAACCGGGAGAGCACAGAGTGCTTTGGCAAAGATGCGGGAAGAGTTACTTCCTGCTGACTGATGTCCATGCATGACTCGGCACAACGCGGATGGCGTTGTCGTTCTGCAGAGTCACGAGGAGATACCCGGAAAGGGAGAGCCTGCCCTGGCCAGACGCTGGCCGCTCTCTGCAGGCGGGAGCAGGAGGAGGTCGGTCATGGCCGAGCACCAAAGGCTTGCAGGAAGGAAGCTGAGCTCTAGGAGTTATTTCTCCGCAGGAGGATGTGCAATGGACCTCAGTGTCCTGTGCTGCTGCCCCAGGCCCAGCTGTAGGCATCACCTCCCTGTCCTTTTCTAACGCCAGTTTCTTTAAAGCCTAAAGATTGGAGAAGGCCCGAATTATCTGCATCCTGCATGTCATCTTCATTTGCACCACACACACTTTACTGCGCTTCTGCATGGCTTTTCCTCCGAATTCCTCTATCTCATGAGTTATTTACACACCCCTGTGAGTCTGCTGAATGCCATCCTTAAAGTTTGGTTTGGCTTTTAAAAGACCCCAAGGACCCCTCTTTGTGCCATGCAGCAAAGCTGCTGCATCTTTTGCATTGATGGTCTCCAGTTGGTGATGATGTGCTTAGTTAATATAGTTAACTTGGTTAACTATACTTAATAGTGCACTTAGTTGATAGTGCATTATTCTCCAAGGTGACAGAAGCAGGTTTTAAACTCTGTCCGGACAGAGCAGTCCTGTTCCTTGACCTGTGCCAGCAGCCTGGGCTGGAAAGTGATGCAGGTCCTGCTTCATCCCTCAGAGCATGGGAACACGTGGCTGTGGTTCTGGTGCTGACCAAACCTGTGCCATCAGCGGGTCTGGGCTTAGAGATGCTGAGGAGCCTTAGGGAAGCACAAGATGGGCAGCATCCGGCCAAACTCCCCTTGACCTTTCTAAGAGCTCAGCTGCTGAAGTTTGTACTTGGAAATGTAGAACACTGAAAGAGGAACTGGGCTCAGTGCTGCACGCAGGGAGCCCTGTGTCGTGGCCGCTGGGTGAGGGCAGCTGAGGAGGAAGGAGAAGCTGCTGCTGCAGATTCTGTTGCTCTAAAGCTGCTAAACCTGTCCTCGTGGAGTTCGATGCTGCTCTTTGCGCTTGGGAGAGGCAAAGTGCATTGCTGCCCTAGGCAAAGCAGGGGCTGGCTGGATGGCAGATGATAATGGTGCTGGAAAGCAGTTATCAGCAGAGGGGCAGGGGAGGACAGATACCTGCCTGCTTTGGTGCTGTAATGACTCAAGCAAAGTGTTATTTCTGATTTACAAGTGCTGCTTCCACTTTGCAAAGACTCCATGAAACCTATAGCTTTCAATGGGCAGAGTAGGAAGAAAGCTTCTCCCCCTTGGCAAGGACTTTTAAGACACTGGTTTGATAATTTCTGCCACACAGCAGCACTCTCCATGCTGTACTTAATAAAACACATTCTTCCTTCAGCCAGGCTGGGGGCCCCTATCCCCTATGAAGCACAAGCTGTGGGATGCTGCAGGGACCAGGACACGGGTGCTGTAACAGAAGTTCCCTTAAGTAACTTGCCCTCGACTGATTCATCAGCCCTGTTCCATAAACAGGAAGCTGGGAAAGTACAAGCAGGTGATCTTGCTGCAAACAGAAGCTGGGTCTGTTTGGGGTTTCCCTCCAGCTGCTTGCTGGCTCTTTATGTAGGTGAACAATTGTTTTGTCAATGAGGAATGCACTTGTTGCAGTAGGGAGGTCTTTCAGGTTCAGGTCCAGATTCAGGAAGAACTTGACTTTGAGACAGAGTTTTTCCCCAGTCCTAATGGTGCCTGAGCTGGTTTGAAATGCTTCAAATCGGAGAGAAAGATCCTTCCCTAGAGGACCAGCCTGCTTCCCTCTCCCAGTTTCCACAGTACCAGACCTTATTTCAATAGCATGGCTTCCCATATTGCCTTGACTAACATCTTCCAGGGCTGGAGAGGCGGAGATTCCAAATAACCCCGGTGGCTGCCACTGTGAAGTGCCATCAGGGAGCTGAAGTGTCATCAATGCTAAAAACCAGCTGACCAAACCTGTAGCTTCATTTAGGAGCTTGTCAGTTGCACGGTAATGGCCTGGTAAGGCTTGGTTAAAGGTGGTGTTTGCAGGCCTCTGTACATTTTTAGTCTCTGTGCACAATCAAATATTAAACATCAGCTCTTGCTCACAGATTTCTTGTGGGAAGATCTACTCTGGGACTCCAGCAGCACTGAATACTGAGCAACTGGCAGAAAAAAAGCAGTTTGGACCGATGTCTCTGCTGGAGTAACTGCATTACAGCCAGAGGGTGAAATCCCAGACCTGTTGAGGTGCATGGGACTTCTGCCAGACTTGCGCCTGCAGAGAACTCTTTTAAAACTCAACCCTGATTTTGCTTTGGACTGAAACATTCTCATGAGTCTTAGCCTACAAACACCTGCATCCTGCACACAGAAGGAAAATGTTCTGCAGCAAGCAAATGAGCTTGGAAACAGATTTAATTTCATCAGTGGAACCCTTGCTGTAGACATGCACTGCAGGCCAAATTTGGCTTGTGTGGTGAACACCAGGCAGCCTGGGCACGATGTGTTGCAGAGAAATCACACTTCCTGACGCAAAGGTAGCTTGCCTGCCTATTAACAAGTATCCTCAGTAGAACTACAAGGTGGCATGGCAGCCCACATCTGGTGCCCTTTGCTTCTCTCCCAGCTCCTGTGTTACACTGACACTTGTCTTCCGGGACAGATGTCCACCTGAAACTATTTTACCAGTGACTTATCACTAGAAGTGTGTTTTGGTGAAGCATTCATTAGTGTTTTCTGCTTTTGAGCTAACCACACTCATGGCTTCCTCTCTACTCAACATTTGCCATAAGGTATTATTTTTTTTCATACAAAATGAAGGATTCTCCTCAAATCTCCAATGAGATCTGCTCTATGATCCTTCTCCCTTTTTTCTCTCTTCTTATTAAGTCAGAACGCAAGAGCTGGGACCCGTTGTGAAGATCTTCCATTGGGTTTTGCTCCCTGAAGCAGAGCAGTATATGGCCTTTGGCTGTCCTGTTCCAGACGTTTTGGTACTGAGCGTCATGTTTTGGTAGCACCTGGAGTGATCCAGGACAGGGTCCTACTGTACTTGCAGTTGAATGCACAGGGTACAAAGTGATTCTTTCTCAAGGGCTCTAAATAGATGGGGCAGAAAAAGGGCAGAGAGGAGGGCAGAAAAATCCCATCTGTATAGAAAATTTTGCTAGTTCTACAGCAATTTTTGTGCAGCCTTTGCCAGGGACACTGTTTTTGCTGGAGTTGGGTTTGAACTCCTTCTGAATTGACTAAATTAAAGCCATTCATGCACTGATATACAGTTGATCACTCTGAAGGTTTTAGCGTTACCAGTTTAAATTTACAGAGCCAGTCAAGAGAGAGGCCACTGAGGGAATCTGTCATCCCCCCATCTGCACCGACTGAATGACTCAGGACAGATGTGGATTAAGCTCTTTGGGACTTTAAGCAAATTCTCCTGTGGCTCATGTCGCTTTCCTTTCAGATTCCTGTAAGCAGCACGTCTTATTCCAAGCACCGAGTTGTACCCAGCAGCGCTGCTCCACTGCCTACAGATAAGCATTGCACAACATTTGTTGGACCAAAGCTCCAATGTGGAAGAACGCGTGGCCAAGAATTTCACAACTGCTGTCATCTATGGATTTCTGCTTACAGAAATAGAAGGTGAAAGCCCAACTAGCTAAATCTGGCTCTGAAAAAGAGAACCAAAGTGCACATACACTGATTTGCTACCTTTCCTAAGGGGGAGGGCAGAATTTGTAATTCATCTGCATGTCTTTGGGCTGTTCTGTAGCAGGGAGCCATTTCCTCAGGACCTTCTAGGCAAGGGCATCACAAGGCTGAGAGGGCTTGTTAGTCCACCATCTTACTGGCTTTCCTCTTGGAGATGCTGCCTGCCCCTCATGGTTGACCCAGCCTCTAACCAAGGTCAGATAAGTTGTCTCTCCAGAAGGCTCCTGTTAAAGAGTTCAGGGTGCTTTGATAGTGTTTTCAGTGTTCAAGAGGACTTTGTCTCACATTTTCAGCACAATAAACTTCTGCATAACCCTCAGCTTTCCCTACATCCACTGAACATTTAGTTCCAGTACCATTAGGTTGTGGTACAGCCCTGCAAAGCCCTGAGGTACCACACAGCACCACAGCACTTCTGCTTTTCAGCCCCTGCAACGCTCATTTCTGCTTCGTGGAGACGCGAACCACACTTCCCCTGAATAAAAACCAACCCGCCCCTAGCGGACACCCCAATGGACGCACCCTCTTCCTAACTCTGTATTTTCAGCGAATGAGGCCGGAACTGTTGAGAAATCGGCCCCCAAGAAATCTCTGGAAGACCTCTCTCGGTGTCACAACCAGGACTTAAAATGGCGCGGCGAGGAGGCGAGTCGCTACTTAACTCTGCCTCTCTGCCCGCGCTCGGGGTGCTGCTGGGCTGTTCCCCGGGAGAAGTAAACTCAGTGAGTAAACGGGTGAGCTGGTGAGGCTGCTCACGACGAACGTGAGTGAACGGCTGCTGGCGAGGAACGTTCACCCCATGCCCTACCCTACCCTGCCCGGATCGGACACGCTATCTCAACCCGCCTCAGCAGCCACCACATATCCCCCGTCAGCACCTCGACCAACACAAGATGGCCGCAGCGCGGCCCAATCAGCGTGCGGCTCTATCTCGCTCCCCAGTCCCGGCGCTCCGCGTGCACCAGACGGTTCCATTAGGCACCGTCATCCCTTCCTCCCCCCACCCGGCGTTTGGGGTGGTCCCGCCCTGTTGCTATAAATGAGAGAGCCGCGCACATGTGCTCCTCAGTGCCGGCGGGAGCGGGAGGGTGTGGGGGAGCTGTGTTAGTGGTGTTGGTCCGGACAGGGAGCTGTGGGGGTCGGGCGTGCCCGCACAGTTACCGCGCAGCCCCTCGGTGCTCGTGTCCCCATCCCCTGTGAGGGTTGCCGGTGCCCCCCTGCCCGGCTTTGCGCTGCTGCCGCTGTTCCCCCGCGGGATGCGGGCTCGGCCCGCCCCGTCAGCCCTGCCCCCCGTGCCGGCCGCATTATGAGCGCGGCGAACGATACATATTTCCTTATAAAAGACATAAAACCCGGACTGAAAAACTTAAATGTCATCTTTATTGTGCTGGAGATCGGTAAGTGGCGTCCGGCACGCCCCACCCCCGGGCCGCCCATGCGTGTCACCCGGGGGACGGGGGGGAGGACTGGCGGGGCCAGGCCGTGCTATGTGCCGTGCCTACCCCCCCTGGCTCCCCTGATCCGCCGTTCTCCCCGCAGGGCGAGTCACCAAGACGAAGGACGGGCATGAGGTGAGGTCCTGCAAAGTGGCGGACAAGACGGGCAGCATCACCATCTCCGTGTGGGACGAGATCGGCGGCCTCATCCAGCCGGGGGACATCATCCGCCTGACCAAAGGGTGCGTACGGGGCCGGGCCCGCCGCCCCGCTGCCCAGACCGGCCGGGCGCTGCCTGCGCTCCGCTCCAGGGCACGCTGGGTCGGGGAGTCCTTTGTCACCGAGGCGGAGGTGCGGGGTTCCGAGTCGCTCGGCCGCCTCTTGAGAGGTGCGGATGGCAGACCTGGATCCCCTTGGCCCGGCTCTCGTTACCCAGGTGGTACCCTGAGATCCCACCACCTTTTCCACCCGCGAATGAGCCTGGCTTGAGCATACAGTCGGTAGACGGCTAGGAGGGGCTTGTATTTTTAATGAGGAGGTGGTGTTTAATAGGAGACTTGGTTTGGCTTTAAAAAAAGCTGTCAGGGAAAATATTTCTTTTGGGGTGGGGGGTGAATGCAGCAGTCAGTCCTAGTATGTAAATCAAGCAGGGAGGTCAAAAGCATGTTTTTATTTTCACAGCCAATTCTTTACTCTAGCAGTCAGCTCCTTAATGGAAGAAGGAGATGATTAATGTCTCTCATGAAAAAAAGTTGCTTTTCATTGCAGTGGGTTTAACAGAAATGACAGGCAGAGGAGAACCTTTTCAGTTTTACTGTAAACATTCATGCTATGGCTACATTGTAGAGCATTATTAGTTTGGTTAGGTGCAATTAACTTATTCCAGAGCTGGTTTAATTGAAAAAAAATCTCCAAAACAAAACCAAAACCTTATGTTGTAAGAAAGCATACTAGATTCAGCTTGAAAATCCTTTGCCATGTCACTTGTCAATAGCAAAGTGTTAAGTCATTTTGAGTTCTTTATGCCGGTTAAGTTACACTTAGAAATGCATTACACTGATCCTTTGGCCTACAGCACTCCAGGACATGGTGGAGCTACGCAATGTGTAAGATCTTCTTAATTTGTTTTTGTGAAAAAGTAGGTAAAAGGTTACTCAGTGGAGCTGCAAACTGAGCTGCTCTTAAGTTGTTTATCTGAGTGTAATTTTTGGTTTTGACATGAAATCGGATAACTTTTGCCACCAAAACTATGCCTGCTTCCTACTATGCTAATGTCCTTTTACAACAGAGGGCCTGACTCCTCAGCAGAGGTGGTTCTGGGGAAGCCTGCTTGCATGGAGAGCACATGGAGTGCTAAGGCACTGTGGGTGGAACTAAGCCAGAGCTTGGGCCAGCACAAAGCCCTGTGTGTAGATGACGTTGAAACAAACTAATGACACTGTTCAGCAGTGTCACTGTACTCTGCTCTGTGACTGGCTTGTAGTAGCTGCTCTGGTGTTTCAGTGCAGCAAATGGGAGGGTCATTGCACCCCTTAGTGTTGAAAAGCGAAGTTGGCTTGTGTGAATTAAATTCATGTCTGGTGGGTGGCTAGGTCATGCCTTCATTTAAATGAATTGCATGTTCACTTAGGACTATGTAGTGAGTGAAATTGCAGAAGCTGAAAAAAATGCCCTCATGCTGCCATGCAGGGTTCTCCAAACACGATCCTATACTTAGGACTGAGCATGTGATGTTGCCATTAAACGGCAGATAAGTTTAGGATCTGCAGGCTAATCTGACTTTTCAAGATGCAGACTATTACAAGTAGAAAAGCTTAGTTAGACCCCACATGTAAACACGTCTTTTTTTCCTGCTGAATTTCAAGTTATAGATGCATTTCTCTGCAGAAGCAGACACTGGCTGATTTTTGTCGTTGGCTGATAAACCTCTTTTACAGGTAGCGGCTGCAGTTAAGATT
>JANHGB010017520.1:33254-47010 GCA_026283785.1 Coracopsis vasa | reverse complement strand
CAGCTTCTCTGAGCACCCTGTGCCAGCGCCTCAGCACCCTCACAGGGAAGAGCTTCTGCCTAAGAGCTCATCTCAATCTCCCCTGTTAAAGCTTGTACCCATTACCCCTTGCCATATCACTACAGTCCCTCATGATTATGATGTATTATCTTCACTAAGAAGCAGCATTACTGTAGGAAAGAAAATCAGCTGGATACAAGCTCATTCAATAGCCCCTCTGGCTATTACTGAATGTAAATGCTCACCTGCTCACCTGGATCACAGTTGGTTCCATGTGTTACAGAATCCCCTGTTACCTTGGTGCTGCAATCTGTATGCCTAAAGAAATCTCATTAAGGTCACTGGTGATTTTTCTTGGACAAAGGTCATAGAATTCCCAGGTCTTAAATGGCAGTGTTAAGGAAATCATTTAAATGCTAGATAATGATGCTCTTGTTTGCTTCATTCAGCAGTTAGTATGCTTAGAATAAATTGGATTGATTTTGAACAAGTTTGGGGCTTTTTTAGCGTCAATATTTCAAGTGAGAACCGAAAAACAAAAAAGTTGTGGATTTTGCATAAGATAAAAGAGGAGAATTGTTTACACTAAAGGAAAAGCAGATATTTAGTGGTTTAAAAGAAAAAAAACCCACAAAAATCAGTTTCCAGCAGTAGCAGTTATGGAATCAACATCAACAGCGTAGGCAAGAGTGACAGTAGATGAAGGAATCCAGACAGTTTTGAGCTTAATCAGTCCCTGCGCAGGTCTCTGCAAGAGCAATGGGCTGGACTCTGTGGTGCTGGGGTTTCTTTGTCCTTTGTCTTTCAATGAAAGTAAATTACAAACACCCCTGTGTCCAACTCAACTACTCTGTCCCTGCCAGGAGCCTGCGCCTGTGCTGCTGTGGGCTCACCCCAGCAGGCAGAGAAGCACCTACAGCTGTTGCTCCCAGTTGTGCTGCGTGGTTTTGTTTTCAAAGCAGTTTCCTGTATTTTGGTCATATAGAGTTACACACAACTTAAAGCCTAGGTTGAGCTCTTTGGGTGCGCTGCAGATCAAAGGAACACAGACTGTAAAATGCTAACCAAATACATATCACTTCTATACACTCTTTCTGTGCTACCTTTCAAATTTTTAACTTAGTAGAAAAAGACTCTTAATGATGTGAATTTGCAGTGATTAAAAAAAAAACCTGTGAATTGTCTGGTGTGATGAAAGAGGCTGTAAATCAAGCGTGGAAGTAACGTTCTGAAGCTGCTTTCTGCAGAAGGTCTTTGATCTTGAAATGCAGATGTTCAGCCCGATGCCACAGCAGAGCACAGCATCAGCTGACACCTGAGCCGCTGTGTCACCTTTTGCCCATCAGTTCAGTGCCCTGCACTCTCTGCACCATTCCCAGGCTCTGGCAACCACTTCCCAGCCTGGCCTGGGAAAACCCGGGATCAGTGTAACTGTGGTGGCAGCTTGTGCTCCTTGAGCTGGCTCTGCCTTTGAGCTGCAACACTGATCTCAGGAAAACTCGTTAGACCAGGGAAGCAGCTGTTAAATGTCAGTGGCCTTCATAGCTGGAACACATATAAGGCATTTGAATCAACCAGCTCCCACTAGCCCAAGTGCCTGCTGTTGCTTGGGCAACCAGAACCAGAGTGACACTGAACACAAAGGTTGTGTTTTGTGCTGCACTAAAGTAGAATAAATGGCACATGCTCTGGAAGCAGGTAATAACATCTCCCAAAGATAAGAGTTCCTATGTTAATCATATGTGACTTCTGGAACTGGCTTGCTTCCTTCTCCCAGCCAAGCAAGCACGTTGCTGAAATTGTGACAAGTGCTTGCACACTTTATGAAATAAAAGTTGTATTCAGTCTTCTTCCCCAGTCCCCTGTGCCAGGAATGCTTCAGATGAATTGTATGGCCATGTTTGTAGGCTTCCTCAATCTACACTTTGTAGTGGAATTCCATTTAAACGCCTCTCTAATATGTGTCTTGTTCATGCTCTTTCCTTTGCACAGTATAAGGGATTCTTTAAGCTTTGAAAGTGAGTTGTTGTGGCCTAAAGTAACAAATCAGTTTTGGAATGCATGCTGTCTGTTGTAAATGATTTGGGGGTAATAAATTTTCTGGTACAAAGCAATAGGCAGAGTTTTCATAATGTTGAAGCGTTTAGACTTGTCCTGGAGGGAACAATGTCGCTAGAGCAATGCGCCGCTTCCAACTATTTGTTATTACAAAAGACAGTACTTTTTTCCTTAAGGTAGAATCCTCCTCAGGTTTCACGCTTTGCTGCGACTTGTTTGATTTCGTATGTTAGACAAATAAAAATACTTGAGCACAGTTGTGTATCTGTTACATCTCCTAATGCAAACTCTCTTTTTTGGCTGCTTAGGAAAGCTTAGATGTGTTGCCCTTTATACCACAGGCCCATTGAAGTGGATTCGATTGCTCTTGGAACTTTTGATATGCTACATCTGAACCCTGAAAACTGAAATTAAGGCAACATTCAGAACCTCTGTTACCTTAAGTTTTACATGATGGGTTTTTTCAGCACTCCTTAGGTTCTCTCCTGGAAACAGCCACGGATGGTGATTTCTAGAACTCTCCCTTCCACAGACAAGTATGATAAACTACCTGCTGGGGGCTTCAGACAGCTCCAAGCTTAGAACTGGGGTTTGGTAAGCCTGCATGTGCCCTAACTAGCAGTAGACAGGACTCTTCCCCTTCTCTGTGCCAGGATCTGTCTCATTGGCTCTGGGTGTTACACAAGCTGAATGAAGCCTGGATTCGTCATCTGAGTATCCAGGTTTAGTGACTGCAGTGCAGGAAGATTGAACCTTCCTAATGTCCAGCAGCCACGAGAGTGAGTAGCTCCTTCACGGACACTTCCCTCTCCCTACACCCTCTTCCGAGCTGCAGCTCTGCAGGGTACCAGTCTAGAGGGAGGCAGTCAAGGTGCCTCCTTTTTACAAACAAGGCAAAATGAGTTTCAAGTTTTCTTGAGTTGGGGGCTTGCATTGTGAGTCCCAGGGTTATTCTCACTTACCTGCTCTTGCTCTTTTATTTTCCCTCCTGCATTAAAAACCTTACTGGATTTGACTCCACAAAGTGAAATGTAGTGACTGTAAGCCAGATTCACTGGGAGAAAGCATTTGACACAAAATCCCCAATTAAAATAGGAAGTTGTTTAGGGATATTTTAACAGATGTCTACAAAGCCACTGGATTGTTGAGAGAAAAGACTGTGATGAGCTGTTTTTCTGCTTTAATGTGAAGAAAAATGGTAAGCTGAAAGGTAAATTACAGTGGCTGCAGAGGGGCTGATGTTGGTGAATCCTGTCTGGATTACTATGGGTGGCAGCAAGAGGAAGCAACGACCAACATGGGGCCAGTGAAAATAAAGTCAAGTCCCTTTTTTTCCTAAGAGCAATAGGTACAAAATGAGCTCGGATCACACTTGAGTCTGGTACTACAGTACTATTACCTAACCATTGACCATCCAGACAGGTAGGTTATAATTCCCAAAAGAAAAATAGATGTGCTTGGGTAGTGGGAGAGTAGAGTACCTGCTCTTCTAACAGGAAACAGCAATGGTGCTAAAAATCAAGTATAACATAGCGTCTTTAGATGCCAGACATCCAAAGCTTTCGAAGAGTTAAGCGTATGAATTATTATTACTGGGGAAAGGAATATAGTTTCCTAATTCTCACACCCGCCCCATCTCAGGGAAAACTGGGAAGTTCTGGAGTTCCATCAGGACTTCATGTTGAAGATACAAATATACACTGAATGACAACAGCAACTGTAGAGCTGCTGGATGGAGCACATCACACACAGAACACGAGTGAGTTATTTGAATAGATGAATGGTTTTGTGTCAGCAAATCAATGTGACTTCAAGGAGAATAACACCTTGGTATATCACAAAGCCAGAACAAGCTTTGTTTGTCAGCTCTCAGGTGGGAAATACCAATTTATTTTGGGTAGAGTGTTCCTGGGTTCAAGTGGAATGATAGAAGGAATTTGTGCATTCAAGATGGATTAAAATATGCTAAAATGAGACCTTTGACTATAAACCAGGAAGTAATCGTTGAGTGAATGGGTTTCTAAAGCAGTCTTACTAGACGTGACCTGTGCTACTTTTATTTTTATCATTAATCCAGAAAGAAGAAGCTTGATACTGAGAAATACCAGACGCAGAGGACAGAGTGGGTAACTGAGAGCCATCGGAACCAATCTGAAACAAGCCTCTATTTGTGAAGGCAGCTAACAGCTTGTGGCAACTCCATTAGGTTCCCATTTAAAAGAGAATATTGTTGTCTTGACATTATAACTTTTATAATGTTGAAATTAAAACTCATATGGGAAACTTGCAGATTAAATGCAACAGTGCGACCTCTGCTACTCTGCTAGTCACGGTAGCAGTTGTGCAGCTGATGTCTTCTATGTGGTGATAGCTGAGTATGGAGTATAGTGCTTGGTTAGCCAGACAGCAACGATAGTGCAGACACGTTGAAGACTGACAGTAAAAGCACTTGAGCAGTAAAGGCTTTTTGTACAGGCATTGGGATCTGTATTGCACGTGGGGCTGCCCTGCCACACGTCAGGAGGCTCACTGGGCAGATAGGCAGGAGGTGTTGTCTTCTGCTGCTCAAGAACAGGACTGAGATCACAAGTGGGGATGTGCTGGCAGCTCCCTGCACTTGGTCTGGGTCCAGCTCTCAGGTGAACAGGACCCAGCTGGAGTTTGTCACTTCAGGGTTGCGTAAGCAGGCTCCTAGCTGAGGATGGAGAAGAGGAGCTGGTTTTGTAGTGGTGGGAAAGCTCAGGAATAGTGTCATAAAAAGGATTTTATAATCTTCCCCTTTTCCAGTAGACCTGTTTGTGGTCCAGAATGAGGATAGCAGAGCGGCTGCTCCCCAGAGGGATCATTCCCTTTCTCTATGATTAGTTTTGTTTTCTCTATGGCCTGTTATTCTTAGGAGTGAAAGTAAGCATCCATGAGGATAGTAGGCGTTAGTCTGAACAGGATGCATGTGACTCCTGTATGGTGCAGGTGAGGTAATGTTGCCCTAGGCCATGCCATGGGGAGACAAAACCCTCACAGATGTCCCTTTCTTGCTTGCTGCCCTTCTCTCTTCTTCCCCCTCCTCCCCACTGTAGCTCCCGGAAGATGCTACCCCAGGAATGGGACACATGCCTCTTATTTCTGTGAGATGTAGATATGCCCTAGTGTGAAGGGAAAAGGGGCTCTGCCTAATATGAACATAAGAGGTGTCTGTATTTGCAGGGAATCACATTTGCTGCTGGAGCCATCTCTCTGTGTCCTTTAGTCCTTTTTCCTCTCTTACAAACCAGGAGCTCTATGGCCACTCAGCAAATTAACTTACTTATTGATCGTTCTGAGGGCCTGGGGATGTAATTCTGTCTTTATTACATCAGATTTTAGAAGATATTTTTGAACAGTGGCAAAAGCATAAAAGTCACAGGGAAAAAAAAGCTCACCAAAAAAAGGAAACAAGCAACAATCTCTTCTGTCTCAGACCCATGTTTGTGGAGATAATCAAATCACTATGGATGCATGAGGAAGAGAGGAAAGATTTTAGCAACTTGTGTGCTTTAGGAACTTTATATCAGCAAACCTAATATTAGAATCAATTCACAAGCTTCAACTTTCCCTTAGTTTAGCTCATAGGAAGAAGTAGAGGGTTTATTGTGCAGGCTTTTATCTCTACAGCATGTTTTCAGAACTACTCATCTTCATCATTCCCCTTTGTCGCCTAAAACTTGGCTTGGCAGCTCATGAGGTTTTCCATGAAATTGCTCAAGGTGTTCCCATAACAGCCTGCACTAATTTCCATACACAAATGTCATCCTCTTTTCCTAAGAACACCAGTGGAATGTGTGACTTCCGCAAGGAGCTTCAGCAGAAGCGTGCCCTGGATCTACAATGATAAATCTAAATCAATTGAGATGGATCAATTGTGTTGCATCATGAGCAAAACGAGTAATTCTGCAGTGGCCATTGCAGATTCTGCTCTTTTTCTCCCAAGTTTCCAGTATCTTTTAGTGAGAATTCCTCATACTGAAGCCAATGTTCGTATGTGCTATAGTGACTTCTGGCTAAACTCAGGTCATCGTTTGATCAAATTAAAAATCAAGACAGTTAATCTGAATTTTCTTCAGGATTTTGTTTTCAGAACTCCCTGCAGGTTTCTCACCCCACCTGCTGTGTGCAGGAGCTGAAGATAGGTTGGGCTCAAGAAATGGTAGCATCAAAAAACTACCATCCTGTAGCAATAAAAACTTATGTTGACAAGACAGAAAATGTCGATGAAGCTCAGAAGGACTGAAGGAGGTGAGGAGCTGGGGTTTGTATTCATTCTTTTCCTTGTTAAAGCACCAGCAGCACATGTACTACATTCCAAATAGATAAAGGATTCCAATCTTATTATAATGTAGCTTCAGTCTAAAGCTGTCAGATCTCTGAGTTAGGAAGAGAGGGAGACAGTCTGTCACACAGGCATTTCTGTTTCTACATTTGCCTTATCACCAAGTCAAGAATGTATTTTTTTCATTTACAGCTACCTGTAACTTGCTGTAGCACAACCAACCTTTCATGCATTGAAGAGGAGCAGAGGTGTCACACTAATGATATGTTCCTTTTTCTGCCTTTTGAAGGGCAATTTAAATTGTCTTCCTGAAGCATGGCTTGCATTAGTGATGCTAAAATGTGTGCATGTGAATGGATACAGTGTAGGAGTGAAGGTATTTCTCTCCTCAAGACTGAACAGTGATTTTTTTTCTAACTGAAATCCAAATTGCCCTGTCTGTTTAAATCTGAAGTGTGGCCTGTTTTTATTAGCACCTTTCTGAAGCCTTTTCATATTCAAATGAATGTTAAGTGTAATTGGATGACACATTTGAAAAGAAGAGCTCGTTTGAGCTGTTTATTGTTCATTTGAGAGTATATTAAGTATGCTCATTTTTAAATCAGATTTCATCATCTTCTGATATTTTGGAAGAGAAATAGGAGCAGGCAGCTAAAATGTCAGCTTTGTGTTAGCTCCTATTGATTATCCTGCAGTTTGATCTTGCCTTGCTCCTAAATTCGCTGAATATTTAAAGAATAATTGAGTAGGGATGGCTACTTCAGTTAAGGATTCTGGTTTTATTGATACCATCCACTTGGCTTTAGAAAAAAGACCATCTGTAAATAGATACTTGATGCCTGACTGGCATCTTTATAGATTTTTTCCTAAGTGTATGTTCACATACTGAATAAGTTTTTCTCTTCTTAAAATACACATAGAACAGCTTTAGAAGACAGTATTCTCATTCAGCATGTGATCTGGGAGACCGTCAGCCATGCTTGGGATGACTAAATGATTAAATGCTTTCAAGCAAGCTTTTCAGTGTGCAGTAGCTTCATGCATCACATCACTGGGTAGTCCACATATAGCTTGGAGAATGTTGGATGAAGCATCTCACCATGATGTGATTTAAGTATCTTTGAATACCAGAACTTCTTTGGAGTTTGTAGGATTTAGAACATTGAGAGAGCACCAGTACAACATGCGAGCTGCAGGTTGCTTCCAAAGCTGACATGAAGATCAGCCTGCCTCGGATACAGGACCAGCTTTCATACTCCCATATGACTGAACTGCTTTGTACATCTGCAGAGTATCTCTACTACTTGTAGAGACTTTAGGTGGCCAGACAAATTCCTGTCAACACCACCTTCCATTCCCATTTGGTTACTTTATCTTTCTAAGATCAGCAGACAGTACATTTTTAGGCATACATTAGGTATGCTTTACCATGCAGAGAGCTTCCAATAGTGTCGTCTTCTACCTAAATTTCTTTAACATTCATCCATCTTTGACCTTCATGGTTCAATGTTAATGTATGTGTTGAACATGTTTTTAAGGAATCACTCTTCCTGCATTAGTCAGCATCAGTGCTGAACTTCTGTTCAGTGAACTCCAGTGCTGAACTCCCCAGACTTTGGAAAAGCAGCTGTCTATTGCTCATAGCATTCCATGTGAGGCAGCCAAAGAAAGCTCAGTAAATTAGAGGGGAACCTTCCTCAGATGCAGTGATTTTCTTTTTACATGCAAGGTGTTACTTTTCCAAAGAAAGCAATGTTAGGCTGAGGTGGTGGCAGTTTTCCTGGAGATGTTAGAGAAAATACTATTGGAAATGTGTTTGCCTGTTAGTGGATTGTTTCTTTGCCAATACTTGAAATATTTCACCAAATACCTTTCAAGAAAGCATAAAACATCATTTTACCATAATGACTCTGAGCCAAGATGGAGAGCAGAGGTACAAGCCTTTGAAAATCAGCACACACAATTACTGTTTTCCCATTTAATGGGCTCTTATTATTTATTTTCTCCTGAGCAAATGTTTCTCATTCATGGTGACATCCCCACTGATGGCTCTTCCATCAGCTTTATCAGTTTACGCAGGTATCTCTCACAGCTGCTGCTCGTGTCCCCAGCCCTGCTGTAGCTGCATGGCAGTACTGCCTGGCTCCTGCCTTGTCTGCCCAGGGGAATAAGGAGGAGGAGAATGCTGGGGACCCTCTACAGTGGACTTGCCTGCAACATAGACAATCTGAGATGGCAAAGATACAACAGTATGTTTCCAACAGGCAGGTGATGTGTTTTGGGAAGATAGGGAGCACAGTGGAGAGTTGGTGGATTAACTCCTGAATGGTGTGTCCACTTTGGGTACTATAAACAGGGCAATACAGATGTCACTTTTGACAGAGGGCATCACAAAAATGTGAGTTCCAGAGGTGAGGCTCTGTTAGATAGTGATCTGAAACTAATTGTTTGTTCCTGGAGCTTCACCTCCTGAAGCAACTTCACACCTACTCCTGTCTGCTTTCGGAGACTGAATATTGTGCTCTGAAGTTCTGGTTAGACAAAGTACAGTCAGAAGGTAATAGGAGTATGAAGAGAGACAGATCCACTTTGTCTGCTGATGGCACTGAGTTAACTGGGAGAACAGATCTGCAGCAGAAATACGATGCTTTTTTAAGTCATTTGGGGGGGAAAATATCCCAACAAATGTTCCTGATATTCTGAGCGTAGCTGTGTGTTTAGGTACTGCAAATAAGGTCAGTACCACTTCGCCATGAGCATCTGCTTTAATGTCACAGAACTGGTGGTAGTTGGACTTTTCACCTGTATAAACATTTTGCTTCTTAAAGGATGAGCAGCTTATGTGGAACAGTAGAAGAGAGTTTATTAAAAACCCCAGCTTATGGCTGTCAACAGCAAGTGTGTGGCAACAAGCAAAACCCATCCCTTGCCTGGCTTGTCACAGTGTGCTGCCTAGAGAGAGCACGAGCTGTGGTGCTGTGTGTGCTGCACACAGCAGCTAATGTCAGAATGACTTCTCTGATATTGCCTGGATCTCCTCCTCAGTATGAATACCTTTCTTTTCTTCCCACATTTTTATGTTATATAGTAATTTTATTCAAAGGTTCCTTGGTGATGAGGTATGAGGTGTCACTAGCGGGCTACAGAAGCAGGAGCAGATGAGATAGAAGTGGCACTGTGGTCTGGGACCAGCAATTTCAAATAACGTGATTGAGCTCTGTTCTCAGTCCAGTCTCTCAAATCTGCAAAACTGGGAGACTGGGAAGGGCATACAAGGATTATAGGATTGTAAAATAGTAGAAAAATGTTCTTTGGGATGCAAGATCCTGATTTCACCAGGAATGGGAAAGAGCAGGTTTGGGAGAAGGGGGAGCAAAGAAAAAGGAAAGGAGAAAAACTACCTCCTAATATTGATTTTAAAAGCAAGCCTTGGGTTCAAACCTTGGGCAGAGGTTCAAGTCAGTTCTTTATCTAGACCAGCTCACCTAATCCTAGTTATGAGCTCTCTCCTCTGTTGTAGGCAGGAGCTGTATATAGCCAAAGGGAAGAATCTTCCCAGTTAGGAAATACCAAGGAACTTGCCTCAGCTAGCTGCAGCACTTGAAAGAATTTTTTCCTCTATTTCAGGCTTCACTGACACTTTTCACTGAAGCTTTTTTTGTTAATATGCCTCTCAGTTATTATGGGGCTCTTTAGTCTTTCAGTTTTGGACCCCTGAGGCTTTCAACTTGCCTATTGCTTCTTTGCAAGCAAGACTCCCACAGCTCATGCTTGGTGCTCTGTACCTTGAATGTGCTAGTGACCTTGTGGGCTCTGGTAACTCATTTGTATAACTCATGGGAAGTGCTAAATGAGAAGGGTGCTGTAGATCCTTAGTTTTGTTTCCAGTACATCACCCTGCCCTCAGAAAAACAATAGAAATGAAGCATTTCTGGAAGAACTAGCCATCTGTGCAAACACTGCTGGGCTTCTTGTCCAAGGGCTATTCTATGGAATTTGGTGGTGAGTGTTTGTCTGTGCACCTGTGCTTGCACACAAGGACACTTTTTCTTCCTTATCTAAATATTTATACAGGAGATACTTGCACTTAATACTGCTTATTTTCATTTTCCTTTAGTGAAAATATTACTATTAAACTAGACCAGGACAGAAATATGATGCAGTTCATGCACACATAGCAGGTCCATCTGCTGCTCAAGATTTCACATGTTTCACTGATTACTCACTGTAAAACTTCCTTAATAGCAACAATCTAGAGGAGCTTGTAGCTTTAGGCCACTGGTACAATGTTATGTGTGAGAAGATTG
The DNA here is from genome assembly GCA_026283785.1 of Coracopsis vasa. NCBI lineage: Eukaryota > Metazoa > Chordata > Aves > Psittaciformes > Psittacidae > Coracopsis > Coracopsis vasa. The sequence goes on along the minus strand of JANHGB010017520.1, from coordinate 36,339 downwards.
GCCTCAGGGGACCTATGAAACCACAGGGCTTTGCCTCTTTCTGGGGAGGTCAGGCATGCAGCAGCCCTTGTGCTTAGCCCTCCTTCAACACTTCTGTTGCACTTGAACCACTTGATGGGTCTGAATGAGCTTGAATTCTTGGAGGTCAAACATATTTCAGTGCAGGTATGTTGTGATGTCTCACCTGCGCAGCACTCACCAGCTGGGCAATCCCAGCTGGGTGCCGAGGTGCCAGGGCTTGGCTTAGGCCCCTGGAGCATCAAGCTGCAGCGAGCTCTGTCCTGCACCCATGCCCTTGTGTTGGCTGCAGCTGCACTGCAGTGGTGGCATGCTGCCGGCGTTGTCTCATGCTCTGAGCAGGGCTCTGCTCCTCACCGCGGGTCCCTTCAGCGCTGCCACCAGGTGGAAAATGAGACATAAAAAAATACTTATTCCTTTCATTGTTTTAATTACAGAAATCTAGTAGATCCCTTCTGGGAGACACATCCTTAAAGCAAGTGAGCTGTAGATGGAGTTGCAGTTGATGCATTTTATCATGAGAAATGTTTTCACAATAAAGTGAAATTTGGACACGTTTCGGTTCAGGGGTTTCAAACTGAGTTGTTGAACTGAAGCAAAGCTGTACTAGAGGAAACTTTAAACTCTGTGATCGGTTTGGGGGTTTTTTTTTTGCAGTTTAGAAAGTTCTGTCTCCTTTGCAAATTCTCTCTAAGGTTTATCAGAACACAGGTGAATTTTCTTGCAGAGCTTTGCTTTATGGACTCGGTGATTCTCTGATTCTGCAGAATTATGAAGTGTATTGAAAAGAATTTAAGTCCTTTTTATTGTAGTGCAGTGCTAATTCTTGGAAATGCAGAACAAATTGCATAACTAACAGTATAATACTTATACTGGGAATAAAGCAACCTCTGTCACATCATGAAGTATTATTTCTTTCATATTCCATGAATTTGTGATTTTTGGTGCTGCTTTTGCCTATATCCAGTTTACTCCAGATATGTACCTGTGATTCCCGTATGGTAGCCTGCTTATAAGCAACTCTTAATCTTTCCTTTTCTCTTACTGTCATCTCTAAGTGCTCTTCCTGTAGTGATTAGAAACCTTCTTCACCCTTTAAGAATGGCATATGGTCACAAACAATATATCCAGATGAAAGGGAAGTACTTGACCAGCATGTCTGAGCAGCTCTTTGATCTCCTTGCTGAAGGCTGCTGCATCTTCCAGCCATCCCTTTCGGAAGGTGAACAAGGGAAGCATTGTCTCCTTGGGGCAGAGAGGTCTGCATACCTCACATAGAAGGGAACCCCTGGTCACCTTCTGTACAGTGTGCTGGGTGTAAAACTTAGGAAATAAGGTGTACTAGGGGAAACGAAAACAAACCAAGCCATGTCAGCCAAGTGCTGTCGATTGACTGGCCAGCCAGTCCTGGCTCTGCATATGAGTCTTCAGGGTATTTGCATTCATGTGTGTGCAAAAGATACATAGATTTCTTTGTCAAGAAAAAACATAGTTTTTTTCTTGAACTAGACCATCAGAAAATAGATATTTGGAGTGTTTGAGATGGCAACAAACAGCAAATGATGGAAAGGCATCAGCTCAAGGTGATGCTTGGCTTCGTTTTGGAGCCATGCTGTACAGGCAAGTTTAGATTTAGGTAACTAATTAAGAAGTGTCATTTGAAGACACAGCAGAAGCTCCTAGTGGCCAGCCTCCCCAAAAGAAACAACATCTTCTGGTGCAGATGATGCTGAATTCATGTTGGGGTAGCTTGTGTATTAAGTGATCCCAAAGTATTTTATGAACATTTGGGTGGTTTGTATGTTTAAGGTGTGTGATGTGTCAAGAAGGACATAGATGTTGTTTCATTTGATAGTGGGGTCAGCGTAAGATCTAGGGTCTTGTCAAAGCCTCCCAAGATTTAGAACCTTCAAATTGTTGGACTTTAAGCCTGAGTGTGGTCAAGGTCATAGAGAGAGCTCATGGTAAGCGGGCAGTGGACCATGAATCCTGGTTCCAGGATCCTCACCTAAACTGCCAGTTTCTATTGCTTTGAGAGCAATAACTATCTTTTATGCTTCTAACTATCATAGTTTGTAATTGCAACTGGCCAAATGCATGAACCAAACAGACCTGGTAAAGCGTTTGCAGGCAATTGGTCAACTTCCCTTCCTATTGTACCCTGTAACATGGGAAAAGCCACAGTTGCATTCCCTGCCCAGGCCCTAGACTGCAGGCTGCTGGGATTCCATTTACATTTGAGGGAGGCAGAACTCTTGGGTTTTCCCCTAATCCTGCCATGCCTGATTGATAGAAGTGTCCCATTTCCAGACATTTGGAAGTGCTGGTTATGCTGATAGTGAGCAAATAACAATTTTAGTGTAATGAATACATGCTGATAGACAGATAAATCTTTTTCTTGGATTTTTGCATGAATCTGGCCCCACTCCCATTCCATTGAGAGCAGAGGAGATGCCTGTAAGATTAGTCCTATATTAATGACTACCAAACATTATGTCATATAGAAGTATAACAAAAGATTGTGTCATATAGGTACTAAGAAAAGCACTGTTACCTTCCTAAGGCAGTGTTTAAAAACCTGTTGGTTCAGCATATCTTACACCAGCATAAACAACTTTCGTTGCTCTTTAAGATGTTTGCATTACTGAAATGCTGATTGATTTCTGCTCTGCTATTGTCCAGCGTACGGCCTTCTGAAAATAGCGTGTGATGTTGTTTTCCCTCTGCTCCTTTTGAAGTAGTTACAAAATGTAGAGATGAAACAAGATATTGTAAAATGCAATTTAGATACATTCTGCCTGATCCCTGGGTAATGACAGGGACGCAGCTTGTGGTCTCAGGGGAGACAGAAACATTTGGGCAGTATGTCTGATACAGTTTGTAAGCAAGATCAGAAGCATCAAATACCCAAAAGCTAGTCAGGAGTGACTCAGCTATCAGTGGTTATTCCAGCTCAACATAGAATAGATATCCTAAAGCAAAGTGGGTTTTGTATAAATGCATATGTTAACATTCTGTGTGCACTTAGGCACACAAAGAAGATTGATTTCTAGAGAAGCTTCAATAT
>JANHGB010017520.1:0-33245 GCA_026283785.1 Coracopsis vasa | reverse complement strand
TCTCGGGCGGATGTTCGTGTAGGGGAAGGGAACATCGAGGGTATCATGTTACTCTCTCCATCAATCATATCAGTTTTGCAACTACTTTGGAAATGAAGGTCTACAATTAAAATGACAAACAGGGGCAAACAAGTCTTAGGGGAAGTTGCTGTACAGCTGGTCAGGTAAGAGCAGCCACCATGAAGTTTGGATTCATTGTGCTGCTCTAGAACCAGGGTTTCAGCTGTATTGGCCCCATTCTGGCTGCAAACACAGCAGGAAACTGCAGCAAGCATGCGAATGGGAAGCATGGCGACTCTGCCGTTGAGTCTAAGATCGTAGGATCATAGAATTAACAAGGTTGGAAAAGACCTTTAAGATAAAGACCTTTAAGATACCACATCCATGAACTAAGTGTCAGGCAGGAGAAGTGAAGGACTTCATTAGTTGCAAACCTTTAGGCCGCTATTTAAAACTCTTCAGAATATGTTTGGAAATACTGAGCCATTTAATTTTTGTGATATATTCTCTCAAATCAACTCCTGTTTCCCTTCTTTGTTGTGGAAATGATCAGAGACTGCCTGGTTGGAATCACCCAGAGCGCTGCTGGCAACTGTCTGGCATCTCCTGCAAAGTTGGTATTAGCAAGAAATAATTGAATTTCATCTTTTTTACTACATAATTGCACCAAACGCCACCCCCACCCCCCCAACACCCTACCTTGAGAGGTGGGGGAGGGCAGAGCATGTGCAGAGTTGAGGAGACAATCCCTGTCTCACACATGTAGTGACAAGCTCAACGTGATTTTTATTGCAATAATTACTGTATCCTGCTGATCAAGAATAATTATCATCACCATAGCAACTTCCTTTGGAAGAGTGACGGGGGGTGGGACAGGGGAGGATGGGTCCTTGGGAGCAGTGTTCAGCCTGCTCGTTTGGTGTGGGGCTGTGTGTGCCTGTGTGAATCTTGAAATATTAATGCTCATCCTCCTTGTTTGTTTTGGCTTCCACATCAAGTAGGGAAATGGGGGATGTTGCGTCAGCATGAAAGTCCAACTGTTGTGAATGCACTTGTACTTCAATGCAGATCATTCTTTGAGTTTGGAAACACAGAGTCTGAAACAGCTGAGTTCACAGAACAGCATCTATGCATGCTCCCTTCATCTCACTGAGGTGGGAAAATGATATTCTGTGCACATAACTGGTGGAGGGAGTGAGGGAAGCCAGGCTGGCTTGGTGCTTGCTATGCATCTCTACTAGAGGCCTCAGTAATCGCATACATGTACGTTTATTTCTGTATTTGGCGAGTGTTTCCTGTTCCAAAACCTGTGTCCTCATGATTTCTTGCAACATTCAGTACATGTGGCTATTTTTCATTTCTTCTGTCAATAGCCTTTCACCTATGGAGAGATAATGCTGTTCCAAAAGTACTTTTTAGACTACTTTAAAATGGAAAATAACATTTTGAGGAATATGACGTGACCTGGACAGTTGTGATCTATTTTCAAAAACTAGTCTTTAGTTTTATTCTTGCCATGTAGCACACAAACCAGTCACTTTAATGGTTTAAATAGATGAGGAAAATAATTCATAAAGTGAAGATTATGCTCCGTGAGTTCATAAAGAAGAGTTATGATATTCCAAAACATCAATATATCTTCACCGAAGTTTCCACATTCCTCAAATCAAGAGTTAAGGAACACAGACCCAATGTTTTAGAGAAACTAGAAAAATAGATTTAAGATCCATGGCAAGCTTGCAACATGATGCTTAGTCTTTCCAGTCCTGAGGGCAGAGTCAGTTGAGCTAGTTCACTTTGGGATTGTCAGAATACTACTTGTGTGGAAGGACTGAGATGAAGATACTGTTTGGCACTCTGAAGATCTGCGTTCAGATAGGTTGTCCACACGAGTTCCAGGGTTTGATGCTTTCTTAGGGACACCACAGTGCATGCTGGAGTGATTTGGTGGGGTGGTGGAGAAGTTTCCCTCTTGCTCTGACAAGGGATCTCCCTTTTTGTACCGGGATACACCTGCTCTCAGTCCCAAATTAAATGGGGGCAGTTCTGATGGTAAGTCTCTGGGTATGTCATGGATGGGATCATTTTGCCTAGCTGCAGATGTGGACCATCTGTAGACAGCTCCTGTTAGGTAGGTTTGTCATTGCAATCTTCTATAGCTGGAGGAGTGACAGCCCTGTCCTCCAGGGCTTCCGAGCCCGCTTCCAAAAACATCTGTTTGTGCTGGTAGAGTATGAGCAATGTACCTGCTGTGTTGAGGTGTGCTTGAAGGAATGAGTCAAGGCAGCACTGCAGGAATTGCTTTACTTTAAGAGTTTCTTCTTTTCTGCCTTGTTTCTTTGTTCTCTCAATCTTGTGAAGAGAATGCAGTTTGAGGTACATATCTACCCTGAGAGATCAAGTGTATCTTGTTTCAGGGCTGACTGTCATAGCCCATCTCAGGAAAGGCAAAACAGAGTACATATCAGCCCAACAGCTTATAAGTGAAGGGAATGTTTTGGAAGGATTTTTGAAAGCAGTAACTTTCAGTAGGTCTGCAGTAAGGACAGGCCAGGTGGCCGTGGAACTTCCTTATTATGTTGCCATGAACCTGACTCTGATCTCCACATCTTAAGTGCTTTGAAGACAGGGTATTTTTAGTCAGCCTATTGGAACATTGTGGTAGGTATTGACTTTTTGGACATTGTGTTAGATATTGACTTTTTGCCTTGTCTTAATTTTAAAGCATCAGTGTAGATGTGAACCAGTGTTCTCCTTCAGCTTCCTATGGTTTCTTGACAATGCCCGTATCCGTCGAAGGAGATGTTCAGTATACAGCATTCCCTCACTGTCTGCATCCTTTCTGTCTTCAGTCTCTCTTGGCTTGTTTAAGGATAAGTCCTCTTTTCCCACTAACAAAAGAGGAGGCATAAATGAGGACTCCTACAAGCTGAGAGCTGGAGAGGATGCAGGCACTGAAGGGATGTCCCCAGGAGCAGGAATGTGGTAAAGCTCAAATTAAAGGGGCACAGCTCACGTATCCATCATTTCCCAGCTTTTCAGTTCTTTCCCCCCATACATTATCTCCTCTTCCTACCCTCAGTTCTGAAGAAGTAACAGTCCAGGGAGTGAAAATTGCCAAAAAGATGACAACATTCAAATCCAGTAGCCCTTTGGCACCTTCTGTCCATGTGCACTTTCATCACTGCTGTTACCAGCCCACCTCCCGGTGCTCTGCTTCCCAGGGTCCAACAGACATTCAGGATTAAGGCTTCTTCTTCTGTTTCTGGCACCCAGTTCTGTGGCCAAGAAATGACTGGTGTGACTGATTCAAAATGATTCTTCTCTGAATGCTTATTAAAATCTTTCATCTCACGTTTATTCATTTTGCATTGCATTGTGTGTGGCCTTCAGGGCACTTCTGAAGTAGTATTCTGAAGTCTGTGAGCTTGATTTCTGGGGGGCGGAGCTGCCACATGAGTCACTAGAAGTACTAGAGCAGACAGCAAGTTGCAATGTGCATTTCAGTGTCATCTGGAAGCTGTCTAGAGGGGGAGATGGGCTGTGATATGCACTTGTTACTCAGAAGTGCTGTTTGCCCATTGCTGGGCAGCAGGGCCCTGAGCATCCCTGTGGTGGCCAACCCTAAAACCTGAGTATCTCTGGCAGTGCGCCGTTTTCCCCATTTCAGGCAGTAAGAGAGCTCTCAGGTTCCATTGTGATACAGGTTGCTCTGACATGTACTTTTTGCCAGCTTGAAAACCTTGAGACAACTGCAGTTTTCATCAGAACATTTGAAAGCAGTTGCTTCTTCTAAGAGCTGTTCTCCTGTCAAAATACAAGCATGTGGCTACTGGAGAGAGAAAGATGAGCCAAGGCTTATTTTTTTCATGTTAAGGATCTCATTTGTATATGAAACACTGTCCTGTGGAAGTTTAGATGCTCTGAACATAAGGTTCCAGAAAGCCAAACAAGTGGTCAAACAAGCGATAAAACAGTAGTTCTTATACATAAGACTGTTCTTTCTCCAGTCCAGGAATATGTCTATGAGTCAGGATCACTTTTTTTCTCTATTACCACTTACAGTAGCATCTACTGTTACATGCATCAAGTTTGATGTAAAAGAGTTTCTGCTCCCCGGTGCCGATATTGCATCACTGGAGCAGTCTGTCACGCTGGGCTTGAGTTGTTTCTGTGACAAGTGAAGTTACTTCATCAAGTTTGGATGGCTTTGAAGGGAGCTGTGATAACACAGTGAGGAATCAACGGCTCCAGGCAGACAGGGTGGGGTGGAGCTGAGGACCTGGGGCAAGCAAGAGGTCGTGATATGAGGCCAGGGCCAGGATGTGGGATGGGAACGGGCCCTCCTGCTCTCAGCCTGGTAGTCACAGGAAGCAGTTTCTGGGTTTAGCTACTGTGTCTCTGACAAATCATTAATGGTTTTGCTTCTGTTTTTTCTAAGCAATGCGGTTAAGAACTGATACAGTTTTGAATTGAAGTAATTCTTGTTTCTGCACTTTGTCTTGGCTTTCTGTGTGTTGTTCTAACTACTGGGCACTAGAATGACAGCAAGAAACATTTACAGAGTGTGACCAAATATCACATAATTAAGCAATTTGACATTGGAATGCAGAAAACAAAATGTAACTGTAAAAGACTGGTCTAGATTTCATCTGCTCAAAGTAATAATAAAGACATCAGCAGGGAAATCAGTCATGCACATATATTATTTGTGTGCACTTAAGTTGGACAGATAGGATAATGGATGTGGTATACACCAGATGTTACATTTCCTGAAAATAGATATGTTAAAGGAGCTCACAAGTGGTTGTCAATGCCCCTTTCATTACCCCATCACTCTAAATTTATCCACTTGAAATAAACATCTTAGTTTGTCTGAACTTGGGATTCACCTTTACATTTTCTGTGCTACTTTTATGTGCACAGATAATGGCTAATAAACTCTTCCGTGCTGTGTTACAGTGTTTCTTAAACTCTCCAACAGATTAAGAAGACAACAACTTTCTTGATGCCTCGTTTTAAACCAAGAGCAACGACCAGGTGGGTGTTAAACGTAGGCCCACACTTCCAGAATAATTTTATCTTGTCTGTCACAACATGCAGAAATAACATTCTCAACTGCATCTGTACCCAACTTGTAGGTGTAGTTAAGTCACTGCACAGAAATGGCTGTTGCCTACTGTGAATTCCTACTATGAATATACACGTATTTGTAGTAGTTGGGGTTTCATAGTGTGATTTGTTTTGCTTTTCAGTGGCGCTTGCGTTAGAAAATGTCACAATTTGGTGCTGTATATTAGAATAAATCTCCTGACAAGTTGGCTTTTTAGGTACCTTTCATGTTTTGTGAATCATGTGCAGACTTCTCAGTGGAGTAGGGATAGAACAGCAGCTGAAAGGGGCTTTAGCATTGGCTGGCATGGTACATCATGTCGTGTTCATGAGATTAGATAGTACCTTCCTACTCCAGCTAGTCAGGGCTATATCAGCCTTGTACAGCTGAGGAAAGCCATCACAGAACATGATAGGATGTTAATGTGTTGCCTTCTCTGGCTCTTGAGGTAAAACTAGTTCATATATAGAGAAGTTCTTAGGGATAAATGCACAAAAAGAGGTAATTCTCCTTCCTAGAAAGAAGTGTAGAAGGGAACTTCCCAGGAGGGACTGAGCTGGACAATACAGGACATTCAGATAAGTACATTTTGAGGAAACTTTGTCTTTAAGAGTCTATTAATAAAGAATCTGGGTACAGCATTCTGTGATGTAGCACTGCTCAAGCAACTGAGAGAGGCTTCTCCATGAAACTTTTCAGTCTTGTGGAAGCTTAACTGATTTTTTTAAAAAGAAGCTAATAAATCCTACTGAAAGGACACCAAATCTTAAAGGTGAAAAGCACTCTGTAATGTTTGTGAGACAAACCACGGTAGTAGCTGGCCATGCTTTCACAGACTGCATGACGATAGCTGCTCAGCAGGTCAGTGTGTGCAGTGCTAGAAGCATGGAGTGCACGCCGGTGTTTACACAGTGGGTTATGGGAAAAGATAAGTCTTAAGCTATGAAGTTGCTTCTTTATGTAATTCAGTCTGTGAAAATGAGTTTCAAGCATTCACAACTGACCACACTTATTTCCTGTGGTCACTCCTGCCCGCTGAACATTGTGGGACCATACTGATTTCTATGAACACAAGGCCCAGCCTTTAATGTAAAGACCTTTCCAGTCTTATCTGGGGCAGGGAAGGAATTTGTGTTCCTGTTGACCAGTGTTTTCAACACCAAGAATCCTTTATTAAAGATGCCGGCCAAGAAGGGCAATAAATTTAGGTTATTTGACCTTCTGAGCTATCATCTTCTCAGTGTAGCATTTAATCTGATAAGGAATAGCCAGCTGTTGACATCAGATTGATAGGGGATGCAGTACTTGGACATTATTTCCATGTGTTTGATGTCTGGATGGTGTTCAACACTAGTCCAAGGAAAAAGATGCCTTTAGCAGCTGGATAGCATTGATGTTGGTGTTTTCAGGGTCTTTAGGATGCTGAGAAGTACTTTGCTGAAGTAAGGAATAGGATCTGACTAAAGGAGGACTCTGAAAGAGGAAGTGCATTTGATCTGGACAGGGCCTTTGGAGTGTGTGGAATGCACTTGTCAGCAGATATGCTTGTGCCAATAGGTTAGATAAGTGTGGCTGTTTACATACCAGTTTGCTCTGTTATTGAAGAATTTCTGTAGTAACCAGAGAAACAGTTCCATCATGTGATAAATTCATTACTCCAAAGATGTACATCTTCATAAAGCAACTTCCTATCATCAGGTTACGTAGATGCTTGGAAAACGTACAGCATTTCTTACAGAGGAGATAGGTACAGGAAATAAACAAAATCTTCCCAGACTTCAGGCTTGGCCACAACCAGGGCATGGCATAAGAAGTCTTTGCTCTGACCAGGCTGGGTTTGGGATCTAGTTTTAAGATCTACTTAATAAACCCAAGCTCTGGAATTTATTTTCTGCTGCTTCTATTAATATATATCTGAACGGGAGCACCCAGGCGAGATAAGACTTTACATGGGATAGGTAGAATGAATGGAGTGAAGATCTTTAACCCATTATAAAAGCCGTGGTACAGGATGAGGGGAATGAAAGAGGAACTTCTGATCTTTGGCTTCTCACGGTGATTTTTCATGCAATAAATGAACTCTGATGCCAGTAAAAGCGAACTTTGGTTACTTGCCCTTGAAGCATCTAATTGTATAGAGAAATGGTGGCTTCCAGAGGTGCAGTTTCAGGATATTAAAATCTCTGGTTCATTTCTACAGCAAAGCCTGGAATTTTGGCATAAGACTTTTCCTTGCTGTATTAGAAGGGAAAGGAAAGCCAGAAACATGGCAGGAGAGTGGCAGATTTGACCTGAAAGTATTAATAAGGATCAGTGTAGTTGGAATAAAATGGTCTGTGCGAGTCAGGGTGAGAAGTACTGCAACTGGAGAAGTTTGTATGTCAGGAGATGTATTTTATCTTAATTCCACGTGGCACTAAATGGTAGACATAGAAGTGTCTGGTTAGGTAGGAAAAACCTAGCAAAAGGGCTTGCAGGTCTCCAGCGCTGGTGGATCTTTCAGTCGTGGTGCAATGTCTTTCTAGAAGTTGCATTTGCAGGCAAATGGAAGCTATTGGGCTCAGTGCAAGGATCAGTCCTGCCTGTACTATGTTACTGTATTCTCTCATTTAAGTTTTATGCTGTAGCATTTGTAGTGATGTGTGACCTGGCTCAAAGTCTGAGCTATGGCAGCTCTAGCTGTGTTTGCAGATACTTCTTAAATAACTTGCTGACATACCGTAGATAGATATCTCCCAGACAGTTAAAACTTGATTTCAGGATATCAAAGGCAATTAGCTAACTACTTCTATTAAAGAGATAAGCCACTTAATAGGTCTAAACTTCCCTTTTTCCCCCTTTTTGCCGTATGTGATAATTATGGAGGTCAAAAGCTTTTATAAAATTAGTGGAAGAACTTCATAAGATTGAAAGCAAGGACTTTCTGTAACATGTACAATGCACAGCATGATGGGATGCTGAAACTGCTGCAATAGCTTTCTTCCCATGCAGTAATATAGACAATATTTTGTCCAAGTGAAGAACAGGTAAGAAAGAGGAACACAAAAGCCAAAATCAAGAGCTTCAAGATGCTAAATTCTATGCAATCTATGAAGAAATATGTCTTTAAAATCTTACGAGCAGATGAGGATGAGGAAGCAGGTCTGTAATTACTCCAGTCAGGTCATATGCCAACAGAAGAGGAACAATTAGTGATGCTTCCCAGTCAGTAGATATTTCTCCTTACCCGAGTGATCTATTGCAGAGGTGTGTAATTAGGACCACATAATGATAGGTTTGGGAACTCTATCCCTGTCAGAAAGGGAAGAAAATTCATCCTATTGATAATTGCAGGTTTCTCTATGTCTCACTTCTTTCCAGCCTCCTTTTCCCCCATCTGATTCTTTAAACATGCCTGGCTTTTGGCTCACCATATTTCAGTTGGAGGCAGTGGACATGTTTACAGATGGCATCCTTTAACAATTGATTTTTGGTTTTGATATAGCCATTACTTTTTGAGAACTCAAATGGTGCTATAGGAAACAGTGTGATCTGAACGAAGAAATACTCCCTTCTAGCTCTCTACCTGTGTCCTGTGTAGGGAATGTCACTAGGAAACAGTGCAAGGTTTCAGACTCCAAGCTTTCTTGCTGGCAAAATGAAAACATTTTCTTTGATCTGCTGCCATTTTACCAAATGCTTTGGTTAAAGATGGAATACTACCAGTGAAATACTCCTTCCCCAAAATAGAACAAGATTTCAAGCAGGAGGACACTGGCCCCAGTTTATGCGCAGCCAAAGACTCTGTGATTTGCATGTAAACTGATGATGGCAGATATTTCATTGCTTGAAACAAGAAATCCTGAGTGAGAGGTGACACTGAACATACAAGAAGTGTTCTGAAGCCTGCTGTGACCAGATGCACACATGAGGAACCCTGCAGGTGATTTTTACAGACTAGATGTCATAAGAACTGAAAACTCCAGAAACTGGGTTTGTCAGTTTGTAATAACCTACAAATGCTGGGGTAGAAGTGATGCAGGCTTTCAAGTGTTGACTCCAGTAGAGCAGTAGAGCTTCAGTAGAGCTAGAGCAGTCAGTAAACCATTACATCTGGGACCCTGTCTGCAATGGGACTTCAAAATTATATCTCCAGGTTAAAAATACAACAATGATACCAATTCCTGGGCAAGGACCTGAACTGCAATTCTCAGAATAACCTTTTTGCTGCACTAGATCTGGTGATGGAGGTGAACCAGATGGCACCTTGAGTCCTTCCTGAGGTCAAACAGGCACGTGACTGAAGAACTTTAATTAAGAAGGAAAATTTTGCCTTCTCACTGCAAAAATACCTCCACCCGCCAAAAGTTCCACAGCCTGGTCTGTTGGAGGATGTTCCTCCTGCTGCAAGTTGCTGGGTACTTGATAGGCATCTTGTTTAAGTAGGCAGACTTACTGCTTGTTTATCATGATGGAATCCTTGGCACCAACTTGGTGTTGGTTCTTGCTTCTTGTTGGAGAGTTCTTCTAATGTTGCCCGTGAGCGATGGGCCTGAAATGCACCAGCTTCGCACCTAAATTCATCCAGTGTGCAACAGATGAAGTATAGGGAGTTGTGCCTGTGAGTGACACCTCTGTACATGCATTGCCTCAACCTCCACACTCTCCCCCTAAACTGCCCTTTTGGAGGCACTTTGCTTTAGTAGTTTGTAATAGTTGCAATTTTATTTATTTCAATGATCCTGATCCTGCTAGTTCTTAACTGAGCCCCATGTACAACCTAGGTAGGTAGCACCATGACCTGGATACTAGGAGGTGCTCCCAGGTGGGAACCTGCTGTCCTGGGTAGTGTTAATGGGGAGGGCCGGATACTGACTGAACTTTGTCCACTACTACTGGTGAAACAAAGACTGTGCCCTTCTGGCATTCATGGAAAAAGCATCAGAAGCAGCCATCTATGGTGCACAGGTTGTATCAGTGCTACAAGTCACCTGAGCTGTGCCATGTATTCTTGAGCACCATCTACTGGTACTATTATTGGAATATTAATAGATATTTTTGAGAGTATATTTTGTTTTCCTGCATCTAAAACCTCAACCATTTGACAGCTGCAGCTTTCCTAAGTAAAATCAGGTTGCTGAAACTAAAAGCTGTTTAAGCAGTAGATTAGAAATCTGACTTTGTTACTTGAAAGGAAGACAGATGCTACCTTTGTACTCTTCCCTCTTAACAGAGACTTCCTTCCATTCCCCAGAATGCCACCTCACTTTTGCTATATGAGGATGACATGAAGCTGTTTTTCAATGAATAAAAACATTGAGTGATGTCACATTTAGAGCAAAAGTCAATTTTCACCTTTGCAGCTCCACAGGAGACCTCAGGAGGCCATGTACTACTGCACAGTGGCATTGATCTTCACTTCCAGTCTGACTGCAAGATCCCAAACAGAGCAAGCAGGGGCCTCCATGCATGACCTGCTGGATTATGAGTCAAGCCTGCTGGTGGAGCACCTACAAGCTCTGGCAGGAGGTGGGTTCCCTGTCAGGTGCTGTAACCACATCACATTACTGCTGCTTCCAGAGAAGTCCTTCTGTAGCACTGACTGCAACACATGTTGGAGAGTCTGCCTTCCCCATTGTACTTAACTCACATCAGCATGGCTATTTTACAGCTGTTGGTGTAATCTTTTTACTGAAGAGTAACAATTGACGTACATTTCCGTATATAGAAAACAGGTATGAGAGATACAGGCTGGTTTAGCTAAAGGATATTATAGGCCAGTTACAACTTGCTTCCCTTTTTTGACATGCTGGTAATAACAATATGTAATGAAAGGAAAGAGATATTTTCAGTCTTCTAACTTGCCATGGACTTGGGTTTATCCTTATATGTTCTTTTAACCAGGAGTGTCATCTGTCAACATCTGAAGTATTTTTTCACTTTACAGAGCAAGCAAATGAGTGAGTCTGTTTTCTGATGCTAATACAGGAGAGCTTGTTAAACAAGATGCAGAGTCATAGTAGCATTCAAACCAAAATCAGCTTTCCAGAAAGGGAAAGAACAACATAGACTTCAAACTACATGAAACCCTTTTCCATCAGATCTATTACCAATAAAAGATTTTTACAGTGGCTTCTGAAATAAATGACACAAAGCTAACAAAAATTGTATGCAAATTATGCAATGTGGCAGCTAAAAATAGAGACAAGGGATTTTTATTCCTGAATTGATTTGCACTGTGATTCTCTTAGCTTACTTTTGCATTAGCAAACAGCCTGTCAGGAGTCGAGATCCAGGAGCTGCCAGTTACTTGGAGGGGCATTAGACCTCCTGTTAAATGACGCAGTGGCAAGGATTTTACTTTGAGAGAGGCTCCATTCCCAGCAGTACATGGTTGTGTTGGGCATTTTAAAAACATGATTTCAGAGAATAGCAATTGCGACTCAGCCGCACTCCCGTATCCAGTAGCACGGTGATTTTAGCTGCCTGAAAGCCCTTCAGGACTTCCTAAATTTGTTCAAATAAGTAAGCATCATCTTTCAGAAAATTACCTACAGAATGCACTATAGATTATTAGAAGCCAGATGATACAAGCAGGACAATAGTGCACCTTTCAGCTCATAATCTTTGTCCCTCCGGTGCTCTTAGATAACTGCCTCAAAAAGCCCAGACTCTGACGCGAAGCTTTTCAGAGAACCAGGAGCTTTGTTCCTATGGCTATTTCTGCCTTTTTTTTCTTCTTCTGTCACTAAAATAAAAGTAAGCCAAGAATATTATTCTTCTGAATTCCCAAACTTCTTGCAATGAATGTAATTCCTTCCATTACTACAAAGATAACAATCTATACTTGCTCTCCTACTGTCAACAGTACCACTCACCTCTGAGGTACTGCAGCCTGCGAGATAGTTTTGCCATCTTGCCCCACAATTCAGACTGTGTTTCTTCACACAGGGAATTGGCTGGGTTGAAGATGCTGCTCTTTCAAGTGTTCATTTGTTTCACTTTGGTACAGAGTTTTTTCTTCTGAATGATTTGTGATCTAACAAACCCAGTCACACCAGTAATTCTGCTTGAAAGGCCCCTGTTCCACCCAGTGATGTATTGATCTTTTCTGTGTATAGCCACACATTTACCTTGTGTAAAATTGGCTCATTCTGCTCTGCAACTTTGGAACTACAGGTAGTAGGTTAATTCCAGTGGTTCCTCTAGACTGGAGGGTCTTGCACTGACTGTGGCTCCTGACAACTTGTCAGCTTGACAATGAAATTCTGGGGGTAACATTTGGCAATGCAAACAGCATGAAAGGGAGTGGGAAGATCCAGCAGAGTTCAGAGAAAGAATAAAGTGCTTGCAGCTCATTCAAGTTCAGATTGAACTGTCTGTCAGCTTCTGGTAGCTGCTTGTTGTGTGGTATCTTCTTTTATTTTTTTTTCTTTTTTATTTTTTTTTGTAGTATCTTTTTTTTTCTTGTTTTGAAAAAAATAATGCAGAGGTATGTGTAGAGAAGATGCTTTGATAAGAATCTAATCAAAAGTTCATGTCATCATTTCCTTCAGCTCTTACTTAAGCCTTACAAGTACACTACTCCAAATAAAACATGCTATTGTAAAGTTCTCTTCTAACATACCATCATAATGTTTGGTTAATTGTAACACAATGAGGAAATCTTGAAGAAATCTGTAAGACAGCATAGACTCTTGGAGTGCTGGGCAAACACTTTGTAACACCCAGTGGAGGAAGGTGTTTTTAATCTGTTTTCATATCTGATGTGTGAGCAGAAACTGAGTTTATATCAATGTTGCTCTTTAAAATGCAGCACATACATCAATCATCGCATGCATCAGATATCACCATGGCATGAGGAGAAGCATCTTCCAACTGGAATGGACGCTTAACGTAAAATTTGTTTGGAGAAGGTTTCTAGGGAGAAATAGAAAAGAAAAATGCTAACTTTACAGGTAGAGATAATGCAGAGCAATGCGGAAAGCCTCAAGGCAGACCTTGCTGCCTTTGGGGAGTTTTCTTCTCATGTTTTCATGTAGGGTCTTCTACTTCCACATATATTTTTGCTGTTGATATCCTAAGACAAACTGTGGAAAGACTCTGATCCTTTTGTGGCTGGAACTGATATTTTATGTGTGTCAATAACATGTACTTGGAATGACTTGCAATACAACAAGAAACACATTTCTTATTCGGAGGTAAAAGAAGGTTTTCTAGACTGCAAGTGTCACAGTTGAGGCACTTTTGTATGGCTACTTCTGGGTATCCCATACTGAAGTTCACACCGGCAGTGGCTGCCTGTCCTGTGATACATCCCCAGACACTTTTGTCTTGCTGAGCTGCAAAGTGAATGCGTTCATCATGGTAGAGTTCATGTTGCTTGTGCATTGAGGCCCAAGAATGAGGTGTACTCCCTACAATCTCCTACAAAAGAGGATGTGTAGCTATTGATAGGCATTAGAAGATGCTCTCTTCTTTCCTGATCTCTGCATTAGTATCTTTTCAACTGACCTGTATAGCTCCTAGGGAAACAAGAAGTGCTTCATGGGATACATATATGGAGAAGCTGGACTCTTGTTAAGACCTACGTATGCTTTATATTGCACCACACATTGTGGTAGTGAGTGCTGGTGTGTCAGTGCAACTTAGGAGTTGCTTTGGTAGTAGATGACTTTAGGCATAAAAGAATAGTTACTTATAAAAATAGCTATGCAAAGAAGGTAAAAGAAGGAATAGGTTACTTACATCACATTGGAATCTCCTTATAATCTTAAATTGGTATCCTTGTCTATGTACTGTTTCCCTGCTGAAAACCAAAAGCTTTCTCGCTTTCCCAAGGTCAGCCTAGTCTTAGTCACTGCAGTTCAGTGAGATAGGGTTTATTTTACTTCTACATGTTTCTTCTCTATCCTGTTAATTACATTTCTGTGGTGTTTCTTAACGCATTCTTTAATTCAGTCTGTGCATCTCTGGTAGTCTTTTCATATTCTTCTTGTAAAGTCCTATGCACCAAGTGATGCATCTGTATGCGCTACCTGTCCTTCATGTGCATTTTTGTTGGCTGTTTTTCATGTCAGCTTTCTGTATAGATCAGCGCTGCTGTTGCACATGATGAGTTTGAGAAAAATGAGAAATGTCTCTCATAGACTTATAGAATCAGCTGGGTTGGAAAAGACCTTCAAGATCATCAAGTCCAACTGTTACCCCAGCACTGCCAAGTCCACCACTAAATCATATCACTACGGGCCTCGTATATATAACTTCATTCTTGGCCTGATTCACGTTACAGTTAGACCCAGTCGAGTGGGAAGTCAAGGGTCCCATCCTTGTGCAGAAGGATAGAGCTGTACAGCATGACTAAAACTATCAGCAGTATCAGAGCCCTCTGCTGGGATTAGGCATTCTGGCAATCCTTGAGCTTTATCCAACACCACCTGCCGAGCTGGGTTATTTGACCAGGGTTCAGAGCACCACTTCACTTGAGCCAGAAAATCCTGGCTGCAGACAGTGCCAGGTTAAGGGAATGCATCTGTACTTCATGGGACTAAAGCTCCTGTAAGACCTTTATGAGGAGTAATGACCCGTGGTCTACCTGCACGAGGAGGAATATGCAGGACCACTGTCTTCAGGCCACTGGAGTTTGTAGATCACAATCCTGGTTGTGGAGTGAGTATTAACTGTGTGTAACCACAGTGAGGTCAGGAAGTAAACCCCAACCATTTGGTAGGTACCAACTTTCTCAGTTTAGAAGGTGGTTGTTGGCGTGAGCTGTTTTCAGGAGTAGGAATCTCCAGCCCTCCCACAGAGGGTGAAGTGAGCAGACTTCTGTTGCCCTTGCTGCCCCAGCATTTCTTACAGGTGAAGCATTTAGTGTGGTGTGACCAGGATTTTAGGTCCTCACTTATCACCCATAGGCAACTCTAAGCAAAGTAACCACCAGTGAAAGAAGTGCTGGTGCACTGGAGGTTGTCAGGTGCCAGCTCTGGAGTTTTGTCAGTGCCAAGCTCCATTTACACACACACAAAGGAAATAAAGAACTGTTGGTGTGAATTTGAAACTGAACCTCTAAAACAATTAAGTGGAGCTGACCAAGTTCATAAAACAAAGCCTAATGACATGTCCCCCGCACTGCTTGGCTGTGTGCCCCCATTGACTGACTGGCAGAGTGTTACAGGCATTAAGTTGGTATTTTTCATTAGTTGTGATAAAATATGAGATTCTCTGACCATTCCCTCTGTTCAGTTCTGCCTTGTTCTTGTAACTAGAGCTACCTAATCATGACAAGAGATCATTATTTATTTGTGTGCAGGAAAGAGCCAAGGCTACTTCACAAATTCTAGTCCTCCCATAATAGCTTGATTCCTTTTACGATTCTCCTTTTCAGTATATATTACTAAAGTTTGTCTTAACCATACAGCAAAGGCTCTCATCATGTAACAATGCACTTGCAGACAAGAGGAAAACACCAGCTTTGTTTGCAACAAGAGTGTGTCATGAATTGCTTCTCACTCTGCTTTTCTTCCCTGTGTGAATCCAGTGTAGATGGTGTGCATGTACCAGTTACAGAGTTAGCTTTTAGCAAAGCGTGTTCTAGTGTCCACCTTAAATTTCATTCAGAATAACATGAACAACGCTGTGGATATAACCCTGAAGGCAACTACACGTGAAGCCATTTATCACCAAAAAAAATGTGAGGAATGTTGAAAATAAAGTTAACGTTCATAGTCATATTTTCACTTTTTTAACCTGTGGTGCTGAAGGCATTTTTCTTTGTTCTTGAAGTATTTTCCTTTCTTTTTATCCTTTATTTGTTTGATACCAAAACTGTTACTATATCAAAAAGCAACTCAAAATGATGCCTCAAAATGTGTAAACTTTAGAATACAAAGACCCGTCTTCCCATTTCCCCTCAGCTTCCCCCAGCCAGGTTGTGTTGCTGCCTCATGGTACATCAAAAATATGCTCCTCTGCAAGGTCTAAGTGGCCAGAGCCCACTGCTGTTACTTGCCATGGCATAAAGGCACACAGTGGCGTGCATGCACAGTTGTGGCAGCCCAAAGAAGCGACATGAGGGGACAGCAATGCAGCCGAAGTCTGAACACTGCTGCAGCAGTGTGGTATCCGCAGTTGGCAGTCAGCTCAACAGGCTGGAGGGTTTCTTCTGGTGGTATTATTATTAGAACAAATAACAAGGAATCCCTCCAGGGCAAGGAGGGCTCTGCTGGTTGGGTTTTTTCATGTGGTTCTGCTTACAAGAATTGCTGCTCTAAGTAGCTAATTGTTAATATGAACTATATTCTGAGTGTGTGTGTCTAGTTGTGCATCCTCACTTACTCATAAACCCCTTCCTTTAACTTCCCAAATCCTCTTAGCTAAATGGAAAAGAGATACATTTGAATCTACTTTATGCATATGGTTGCCAAGTATATTCTCAACTGTGTGTGTAGAGGTAGTACGAATGCAAGTAAAATCAATGGTAGGAGGTGGTGTAGTATCAAGCTGAGTGCAGCATGATGGAGAAGGAGCAGGGGAAAGCCTGAAACGTTGTGAAACTGCAGTGATTTGGTTTGGAATAAGTGTGAAAAACAACCCCAGGCACTGCGCTGCTTTTCAGAAGTGATGGCTCTTCCAGCCAGGCACAGGGGCTTAAAGTGAAGTTTGTCATGTGTGCCCTGCTTGCTGCCTGGCTGCTGTGGAAAGATGCTGCAGCCTAGGGCTGTGCTGCGCAAAATTGGTTGTGCAGCCGTGAAGTTGGAATTACAAATCAGAAAGCTTTGGGATTAAGATTCCGAAGGAGTAGAGTTTAATTACAACAAGCTCTCTCAAGCATTACTACACAACTTGCAGCAATGTACACAATACTAATATATGTTAACAGGCTGCTGCACAAGTTGTTCTAGCATTTGGCAACAGAAGTTTAGAAACATGTTTTACTGACTGAGCTGTCTCTTAAAGAGCCAGCTGAGAATAAACCTGGTATGGCCCAGAGGAACCTGTGGCACTGAGCAGCCTGTGATGGCATCTTGTGTGTGCCCAGGGCTTTTACTCGTAATGGTAATAGAGCTATTCACAGCAGACACTGCAGAACTGTGGAGTTGCTTCTGCTCAGGATTACTCAGTATGGCTGAAGAGGGCAAAAGCAGTAGCTGGAAAACTGGTGGCTTATAGAAAGCTTAAACTGACTGTGTTCCAAGTCAAACACAATAAGTGGTAAACCCAGTGGAATGTGAAAGAAATTCATACCTTCGTGAACCATAAACAGAATCACTGATGATAAAATTTAATCAAAATGTAACGTTGCCCTCGGGATTCAGATCCAGTGTCTTTTGATGATTAGCAGGATTATCAAATGCAGATAGTCTGTTGAATACCACAACGTTGTAATGTTGCACTCTATGGAACATCAATGCCAGAAATAATTTAACACCTGCACATAAATCATTTTGCAATTATCTTTTGGGAATTATTTTATCTTAATCTTTTTATTTTGTTCCAAATAAAATTAGAGAGGAACACTGAAAGATGACACTAGGTGAAACAGAGGAAGGATAGGAGCACTCGCAGGTTATATAAACTAAGCTAAATGTCTGTTTTCCATTATTTGATTCGTAGATTGACATGAAGCTTTGGCTGAGGATTGTGAAACAGAATTGGTTTGTGTGGATGCATAGAGAGTTAATTAAATGAAACTTTTAGCAATAGCAATGTTGAAAATGTATGTTCTGCACTCTTCAGCGTTAAGAAGAGGGATATTAAGGGTGGAAAACCTTGAGCCTGTTGATCCTCCTTTCCCTAAAGCAAAACAGCCATTTAAGTTTGGGACTTAGAAAATTATCAGTCAGAAGTTACAAAAAACTGTTCTCTGATCAGGAAACAGAAAAGAGACAAACTTAATTCTTCCTAACATTAAGAGGAGCTGGAGGTATAAAACCCCTGTGCACTAAAGAAGGATAACCGCCCGGGGTAGCCTTTCAAAGTGGTGCTCAGTGACTCATTGATGTTAATGGAAACTTTGTGGCTAAATCCCCCATAGTCCTTTGAAAGCCTAACCCCCGTTTTGGAAAGGATATAATGATGAGCTGTATTTACAGAACCATATAAGATAGGAATAAATTATTCCATTTCAGTGCACTCTGATTATGTTTTAGCACTCGATCGTCTTTGTTTCAGCAATGTTTTGAAAGCGAATTCTTGAAACCCTATTGCAAACAACTTTATTTTCTGCTCGGAGTAATCACTTTGGAGTAAAACCTACAAATGTTTAATAGTCACATTAGTGATAAGAAAGCAAACTGCAAAAGCAACAATGTAGATGTCACTCTATATTAGACCAAAAGAATGACAAAAGGCCTCACTCAGAAAGTGTCAATAAATAACAGGCCAAAATCTGCCCTGACATATTTTCATACATGCTCATACAAACATTAAATACCAGCAACTACTTTTATATTTGTATAGATTCCCTGTAACTTTCTATGCCTGTTTTTCATAGTAAGGCTTCCCCTTGGAGCAGCAGGCTGCACAAGGGGAAGGGTGACAGTCACCTTCCTGTTTGCGCATAGGAAGTCAAAAGGAGCCTTGGTGATGATTGTGCTGTTAAAAGAACAGGGGAGGGGGGGAAATCTCTGGCCTGTTTAGTACTGTTCAACTAGTGGAATGGTGACGTTCAGTCAGTTGTCTAAGAAATACTGCGAGGTTTTTGTATGCGGTGTTCTCTCTTGAGGTGAAGAGGAGAGCCCTCAGTAGCTAGCACTGCCTGTATGTTAAGACTGGGATTTCAGTCGTCAAAACTTGACCCAACTTCGCAATTCTCCGAGGTGAAAATAATGATTTGATTGCTGCTCAATGATTAATTTTATTATTAATTGTTCCTAGAATATTCCCATACAAATGCCTCAGTCTTGTCTGGGAAGAATTAAATATTTCTACCTGTGTGAAAAGCTTCAGTTGAGACATCTCAGCATGTCTGAGCTTTGAAAAAGAGATCTTCGAAAGCGAAGGGGAAGAAAAGTTTTGGTGTAAACATTTGCCAGGCTTGACAATGTTGTGTTTAGAAAACATACACTTACCATGTCTCTGTTGGGTCTGTGAAGAGTTCTAGCAAAGCCACACACTGAGCAATCAAATGTTTAAATATGCAGAATAGTTTGTTGAATAAATATAAGCTATGCTACAGACTAAACAAATACAGATGCTGGTGGCTTGGTTTGTTGCGGGTTTAAGTATGCTTTTCTGCTGTTGAAATCGTAGCAACACACGTGCACAGGGAAGCTGTTACAAACGCTGGCATACTTACTCTTCCTTTCTGATTAATTTACTAATCACGCAATCTTCAGTAGTATTCCGGGTCTCTCAGTGGTTATTGCGGAGCGGGTTTTATCTGGACTGTTCTCACCAGCCTGGGGACATCCCGAAGTTGTCTTTGCTTGCCTTTTCTGGACAGCCTGATGGCACTTGTGGCAGTGAGAGCACTACGAATCGTTACTTCTCCTCAGGGGCCTACTCATGCCCCAGGATGAACGTGTTCCTGCTCACCAGCTCAGTGCTGTGCAGGTTTCAGCTGCTCTCCTCTGCAGCAACTGCTTTCCACTTGTATTTAGTTACAAAGATTGGTGTTTCCGTGTCTTCAGACTTGGAGAAGGGTTTCAGTGCTTTAGACCAGCTGAATAAGTAAGTTTTAGCTAAGACCATTAATACCTCCCTGGAAAAATTGCTTCGCTTGCTCTCGTCATTGCCTGGTCGATGTATTAGGTAATGAAACATCAACATTCAACCAAAATAATCTGAAGAGAAAAATAGAAACAGATCTCTTTATTCTTTGGTTTGCTTTCAAGTGACGCAACAAGAATGTAGTAAATGCCAGAGCAGACTGAGCAGGCAATGATCAGTCATCTGGTACGTGTACCACGTGTGCCTTTCCACACCTTGCATGGGAAGGGGAAGCTGTGGACTGAAGCATCTATTGAGCACTTTTCCTGAATGCTACACGACTTCAGGTGTTGGACCCTCCTCCTCATACAGAAAATACAATGTTTACTTACACACTCTTTACCTTCACCATATAATACAATGTATGTGGCAGTAAAATTCACTGTGAAAGAGGGGAGAATGTATTAATATAGCTCATAATAGTGATACTGTCTGATCTGATTTCTAGTGGGCTACAAATAGAGTCCATGCTAATACGAGACATACATGTGCTCCATGTCAAATAAGAGAGCTTGGGAGAAGTAATTTTTAGCTACTCATCCCTGGCAGTGTTCAAGGCCAGGTTGGACACAGGGGCTTGGAGCAAGCTGCTCTAGTGGAAGGTGTCCCTGGCCATGGCAGAGGGTCGGAACTGGATGAGCTTTAAGGCCCCTTCTAACACAAACCAGTCTGGGATTATAGATTTTAAAATGAAGAGTATAACATCAATCTAAATACTATTAACACAGCTTATGCAGATCTGTGATCAGTGGTGGAAACATTATATCACATCAGTTTAAAGTAAGAGCAGCAGAGAAAAGTCTTTTAATATGAAATGATGATTAAGGTGCTGAAGAGGAAGATGCTGTAGACCCTTGGGATTTCTTCCCAGCATTAGTGCGTGAGTTAAGAGGTTGCTTCATATTTTTCTAGATGTCACTGGAATTTTCACGGTTTCTCAGTTAATTCCAGAAATGCCTTTCTTCTAGTGTTGGTTTCATTGTCTGGATTTGGTTTCCCCACCATCATTTACATTTTCACTAAACTTCAGAGGCACTGTAACATGGAAAAATGGTGGTTTAAATCTGAAGGATGTCTGACTGACCTCTGAAGCGTCTTTGAACAGTACTTGAGGAAGGCAGTGGAGGGAGTTAAGAATAGAACTGAAATTCCCTGAATTCCTCTCATTTGCCACTTCGTCAGGTCAGTCACTTTTGATGTATGTTTTCTCCAAGTGTTTGCTTGACTTCAGGTTCAGGTACACAATTTAGAGCTCTGGTAATTCTTGCATTTCAGCATAAGGCAATACCAACCCAGCTGTGCCCCTGCCCTGGCTGGGAGGGACTCCTCTTCCACTTCCTATGACTTGATTTGAATGGATGATGAAGTAGATTTGGTTTTAAAACACCAGGTGAAACTGGAACGTTGGTAGCAATGTAGTACATGTTCTCTTCCTTATGGCATGGCAGTAGTCACTTTTGGTGAATGGGCAGCGACAAAGAGCTGAGGACTTCTCTGGAGTTCACACTTTGTAGTCTTGATTCAAGTTTTCCATTGTTAAGGGTTCCGACACTGTTCATGATGACTATGGCTGGAGCCATGTGTGCTCCACCACTGGAAAGAAGTTAAAGGGGGAGGCAGAGAAAAAAAAATATAGAAAAGAAACCCCTGTTTATAACAAAGTGAAGTTTAAAATTCAAAGCCAGTTCTGAAAAAATTGATCTCATTGCTTGTCTAAAAAGTGGCGATGAGATACTCTGTAAGTGATCCCATAGTCTCCCCAGTAGCCATTGTATGAGGTGTTTGGGTTTTCTCTTATTAGGTTAGGATTTTTTTGGGGTCTGTTATTAGAACAAAGTAAATTATGCATAAAAATTGTGTAGAATTGTGGCTATCCTGGTTTTGCTTTATGCAGCTCTTGAAAGAAGTTCTAGTCAAATAATGTCCAAATTAGTTGCCAGGGCTGCAGACAAATCAGCAGTTTTCTCTGGTTTGGGTCAGTATGTGCCGGTTTTATTGCTTAATTATTTTTTCCAATTAAATATCAGACAAGCTTGTACTGAAGTAGTATTTATGAAACAATGCAGGAAGGTCTCAGGTAGTTAAGCTGTGAGGGTGCAAGTTAGACTCTGTAATCAGTTTAAGTGTTTGGATGAGAGTGGTTGATCAGTAGTGGTAGCAGCTTCTAAAGTAGAATCACAGACTGGTTTGGGTTGGAAAGGACCTTAAGATCATCCAGTCCCAAACCACTGCCATGGGCAGGGACGCCTCACACCAGACCATGTCGCCCAAGGCTCTGTCCAACCTGGCCTTGAACACTGCCAGGGATGAAGCATTTACCACTTCTCCGGGCATCCTGTGCCAGTGCCTCACCACCCTCATAGTAAAGAACTTCTTCCTTGTATCTTACCTGAACATCTCCTGTTTCAGTTTGAACCCATCACCCCTTGCCCTCTTACTACAGTCCCTAATGAAGAGTCCCTCTCCACCATCCTTGTAGCCCCTTTCAGACACTGGAAGGCTGCATTAAGGTTTGTTGAAAATAAGCTTTTCATTGAGCTGATATTCTGTAGCTGGTGATCTTCTGTTGAAATCAACAGATAGAGAGAATCTGGGGCTCCCATTTGAGAGGCTGTAATTCAAGGTTGGGTATTTCAGTGTATTTACAACTGCAGCAATACCTCTGACACAAATATCCAAGTTCAGAGTTGGGGAAAGCTTCTTAGCACTTGTTTAGATTTCATTGACCTCAATATACAAATCAGTCTTATTTTATAGGTGGAAATGGAGGCGTAGGAATATCACTTAGTATCATTCTTGGAAGTTACTCTTGCTGAACAAGAAGAATACTAAGGAAGAGAAGTCACCAAATCAAAATCGGAACTCCTTGTGTCTGCATTTAGGTGCGTGTCTGGATGTGTGTTCATGTGATGCACTTGGCTTCAGCAGCTATTTGTGGTTCAAGCTCATAGGTTTATGGAAAGCAACAGTTTGTTCTTACTCTGCTTTCTGCAGTGTGGCAAAAGGCAGCAGGGTTCCTCTTGAAATACCAGCCCTTCAAAGTGATGTACTTGGACAGCACTGGAGTGTGTTTATACTGATTTAGCAAGTATGTGAGGCAGCACCACAGCAGTGAAGAGCTCTACAGAGAGCTGAAGTGTTGTACAGGGAGGAGATGGAGTGACCTGGCTTCGCAGTTCACCTGCAGATCATGCTGAACACAGAGCTGTCTTTTCAGGCTTCCTAGAAACCTTGCTGGGGTCAGAGCAGGTAGGAGGGACTTGTTTTGTGGCTGGTGACAACTGTCCAGATTCTTCCCTACTTTGTTATATATACTTGATAGGACAGTGTCTTGCGTCAACTCATCCTGGGTCCTCCAGCCTAAGATCCTTTGTGGGGATGTAGAACTGGAAGTGAAAAGATCATGTAAAACATTCAATGCAAGAATTTAAAGCTTTAAAACTAATAATGATCCTCTTCCTGTGATATCTCGTGTCTAAACAAAGTGATATCAGTGTGCACACAGGCCACGAGAAGTAGCTCTAAAATACCACTAGCTGGGCTTTGGTTTTTCTATGTATTCTCTTTGAGGCAAGTAAGTACACTGAGAGACCCACAGAAAGTTATACATAGTAGATAGGATATGTTGGGTTCTGGAATCATTAACACTAAATACATTTTAAAGTGTTAGCTTCCAACTTAAGGAAAAGTTTAAGTAAATTGCATGTAAAATATCCCCATGTTTATTCTAGAGTGAAGTATTGCCTCACTTGACTCTGTAAAAATGCACTTCTTGAAGTAGAAAGCTAAACTGCACTGCTTTCGTTTATCGTATCTGTGAAAGTGTATCACATTTCTTCCTTTCCCTTTTCCTAGGAGAAAACAGAAGGAAAAGCCTTGATTGCAGGTTAAATAGCATGTATCCTCTAACTCTTGCACCAGATTGTTTCTTATGTACTTAATGCGTTCACTTTGAATCCGAAGCCTGGAGGTTTAACTTCGGATACCTTGAAATGAAAGTACACTTTGCTGATGAAGAAGGCATTTGCCTTCAGGTTGGGAAAAACTTAAGCTCACGTCATCTCAGCATGATTAGAGCTCGTGTGTGCTGCTGACCTAGGGGCATGCATGGACAGGCAGGAGTCGGCACAGACAATCAGTTCATTCTCTTGCTTTGGAGAATGCAGTTGTAACAAGGTGAAAATCCCTCCAACAAGAGTAATAAAGGTCATAATTATTAAGAAACGAAAGGATAAAAATATTTGGGAGTGTCATTACAGTATTTCCAGTACTCAGAGTGTGGAGGCTGCGCAGTGACTTAAAAAGAGTTATTTTTAATCGATATAGAAATTCAAGGTCAGGCTTAGGAGCAAGTCTCAGTTTAAGGAAATGATACCATGCTTACAGGCTTGCAGAGTTTGCGTTTCAGTTAACCGTTATAAGTGTGAAGAATCAGGCTTTTAAACTGCAGAATCTCTATCCTTGTGCCCATTGTTAAAGCCAGTGAGTTCAGGCTACCCAGCTTCGCAAGAACAGACCATCTTTTTGTCTTGTGGTTGTGTGGTGTTAACACCTTGGCGCTCTACCTGGCCAGGCTAACAAGCAAATCAATAACACTGAGCTATTTCCGCAGAAGAACTGAATCCTTGTATTGTTTTCTATGCCTGATTCAATTATCATACTGAAAACCTACCAGTGTTCTACTCTCATTCTTCTGTTCCTTCCACTTGCTTTCCTTCCCAGTAGTTTCTAGCAAGCATCAGAACAGCTGGATGTGGATGACATCTCTTTCCTATCAGTAGAGTGAAGGTGGCTGCTTGGCTTTCAGATATCTTCTGTACCAGCTCCTCACTGAGCTCCCAGAAGAGGTACTGCACTGCATTTATGAACTTACTCTGATCTTCCTGTAGCTAGTTTCTGTAGGTGTGTATTGGCATATTTCCATCCTGCGTGCAGAAGAGGTGTGTAGATCTCCATCATGAATGCTGAAGCAAATTGCACTTGTGTGCACAGAGAAGTTTCTCAAGAGTGCCCCAGGCACAGCAGTGGCCAGGGAACTGTGAGGTTAGGAGGGGTTCAGCAGAGACCAGCTCTCTGGTGGGGTTCAGGCACCTGCAGACCCTGGTGTCTGCTCAAAGCCACTGCAGAGCCCGCAGGACTCACAGCAGTGCTGTGTTCCCTCTGGAGCTGGCGCTGGGGCTGACTGGAGGTGTCAGCGGGTTCAGCGGGACCTTTGCTCATTGTAACATGGGCTGCTCCTGTCTCCATGAACTTGGCAGCACTCAGGCCTCACGTCTGCAAGGCCTCGGGCTGCTTCTCTTGGCAGCGTTCTTGCCCATTGCTCCCTTAAAGGGAGCTCCACATCCCACAGCTTGTCTCCTGCAGAGGTCCCTCTAACCAGGAGCTGCAAGACTTGTCCCCAGCCAAACAGCATTTAATCTCTTTAGGCTCTGTTAAGGGCCTTAAGTCATTACACCAAACACTTTTAGAGGATGTTTTGGGATTGAGAAGTGCTACTTAGAAAGAATGCAACTCTCACCATTGCAACTAAGGATGACTGCATGACACTGTGTATAAATACACGAACAGATCTGCATGGTGTCAACACCTTCTACACATGTATGCTTTTATGCTCAGTGATTAGGAATTTTATTTTTAGATGATTCTGTAAATGAGAACATACAGTTTATAACTTCTAAAACTTCCTTAAATGCAACTTAAGGATGTCTTATCAACATCTTTGCAATTAAGAAAATACATCATTCATTTGATCTGCTGTTTAAAAACTCAGGAGCTCGCCTTTCTACCAGAAGAATACTGGGGATAATGTATCATTACTATCATTATGATGATGATGATTACTATTATTATTATTTAATGCAATGGTATACACCCCTACCTTTCAACCCTTTCAGCATATTGGAATAGGCTAGCCTTCAAGTCCATTTGTAAACGCCAGTGAAGATAATAGTCCAGTGCTCTTTATTGTAAAATAAATACTTATGCAGTTTGTTCTTCGTGTGTGGAACACTGACATTGAAGCTGTAACAGTGGCAGCCTGAATGGTGAATGAATGATGACTCAGCAGAAAACTTTGCAAGATGCAACACATGAGAACAATAATGCTGATCCTTTCTAATCCAGATTTAACGTTTCCAAACCAAGGAAATGTTTGGGGCTTGAAACCCTTTTAAAACTATTATATTATTGCCCTAGTAATATTGCTTCAGTGAATTTCCATTGAAAATATATTTATATACTTGACTATTGAGAGCTAAATGGGCTGCAGTGAAAGGTTTCACTGTGCTTTGTACTGGGGGATCACTGTGGAAAAACTCCATCTCTCTAGTAATGGTGCTGAACATGACTGGGAGCTTGGCTAGTTGGCAGCCTGTCTGCTCCTGCCTTAGCAGACTCCTCTCTGATAGCTCTAGGAGCAGAGATACGGGCATCTCAGTAGAGGAGTCACCTAAAGGCTCCTTAGGTCCAGCACCAAATGCAGACTATGTGCTGTGCTATGCTGTGTCAGTCTGTGGACATGGGGATCTTCAGAGACCTCACCTAGCTCCATTTCAAAGGAGGAAAAACAAATACCAATTAGATGCTCTATGCATGTATTTCCTGGATTAAAGATAGGATAACCTGTGCACATTTGCACTTGTGGATTGTCTGGTTAGTGCTTACAAAGGCATAAGTGAGCTGAAGTTTATTAGTAGTGATTTAACATGAGCTCAAACCCAATACATTTGAAATCACAAAAAGAGAGCAAGTCTTGATTATTCTGGGGGGGTAAATGTCACCGAAGGAAGAGGATCCTGACGTTTGAGAGCTTAACAAATTCTCTGTAGAAGAAATATCTTTACTGTAGCAAACGCAGAGAAAAATGCACCAGTAGCTGTGCAGTCCCCTATTAACTGGTAGTCTTGTGGTTAATCTCTGTTTAAAATACATTTATATATTACACTGTGGACAATTTTGTCATTAAAATCTGTCTCATCTGTCTTGGTCTTCTTACACGGTTGGCCTTTGCAGGCCCATATGCTGAGCTGTCTTCTCCTGTGTGCTACCCCAGAAAGCCTTGGTTTCTACATCTTTGGATCAGCACTGTGTATGTAGGTAGCTGTGAGAGCACCTGCCAAGCTACAGAGCTGTTCAAATGTCAGCTAGCTTCTTATCTGGCTAGGCTTCAGACACACTTGCTTCCAGGCTATAATAATTCTAAAGTGAGATTTCTGCCCTCTGTTTTGAGGTTCTATCCTTTGGAATTCCTGAAACATTTCCAAAAAATTCAACCCCACCCCAGACAGACCTATCTTGTAGGCTTCTTTCTCCATTAGGGCTTGTGAAGCCCTGCTGTAAACCAGGAGTGGATTTTGTTTCCTCTGCATTTTGCTATGGGACTAGTGATGATACCAGCTCTGTAAGAGACTGGTTTTCTGGACTTCCTTGCAGTGCAGTTAGCTTGCAGTCACTGCAGGAATCTCATCCTGCAGGTACAGTAGACAGTTATTTTCTTGCAGGTGCAATGGGTTGTCTAAGTTTGTATGAAATAGCAGTCTTCGAACCTCTTCACTCTAGCAGACCATTTCAAATAAACCAGTATAGCTCACCAAAATCCTGGGTGCTTTAGTAGCCTTTGCTGTTCTGGTACTGCAGCTCACTTCCCAGTGGTACTGTGTCCAATCTCTACCATGAAGAGTTGTGTTTGTTGTATGACATGATAGAATCATGGAATGGTTTGGGTTGAAGGGACCTTAAAGCTCATCCAGTTCCAACCCCCTGCCATGGACAGGGACACCTTCCACTAGAGCAGGTTGATCCAAACTCCATCTAACCTGGCCTTGAACACTGCCAGGGATGGGGCATTGTGTGGCACAGACCAACCCTGCTGAGGGCCACATTTCCTGGAAGTAGTACTAGTGCAGGAAGTATAAATCATGGCAACTCTGTGTAAAATCAAGGTTGAGGATAAATCCCATAGATATGGAAGCTCTCCATTACCTTTAACTAGTAAAAAGGCATCATGTACAATGCAGTTGCTATACAATAGTCTCCTGTGTATTTCTTCAGAGTTTTTATTTGTGCACAGGGAAGATGAATGGCACATCTCTGTGTCTGTGTGACAATTAGGAACCATAAATGAACTGAAGAAATAAATAGCAGAATTGTGGAGGGAAGGTGGGTTTCGGTGGCCTCTTCCTGGTCCTACTCATATTGCACTGATGATTCGGCCACCCTTTGGCGTAATAAGTGTTTCTTGGCATGGTGAAAATGGCGCTCTGCCCCCATCTTAGCCAAATACAAAACCTTGCCAGCAGGTGGCATGCAAAGGGTGCTACTGCCCATGGCCTTTTGCCTCGGAGGGGTTTTCCCTTAAAATAAACTAGGAATGGGAGCTTAAAAGATGGTGAAGTGAGGAATGCTGTCTTTGCTGAAAGAGTGGTGCTTCACTATGAATAAGGAAAAAAGGCCTGCCTGCCTCCCTTCCTCCATTCCTTTCTTCCTTCCTCCCTTTATTTCTTCCTTCCTCCCTTCCAGGTGCTGCCCTCGCCTGTCCAGGCGCTGGGTTCTGACAGCCCTGCTCCATGCTGCATGGTGCCCAGCAAGAGTGACACAAAAGACAAGGCACTTTGTTTGGTGGTGCCATTCCAGATTTCTCTGTGACAACAGGTCAACAGGCTGGCCCCGTGCCATTGGGAAACTCCGTCTGGATGAAAGAAATACTATTTTTTGTTTGTAGCTTTATTACAAATGTCTGGGTTTAAGAGCCTTCTGCTTCTCCCACATTAGCGCTCTAGACAAATCTTGAACTACCTTTGTGGCAAGGCCTAACAAACGCTGTCACTTTGACCTAATCCACTTTTCTGCACAGCTGTGCTAAAGTCACCTTTAGTTTTATCACATTTTAATGCAAACAAGGCCGGAAGGGTGCTTGTTTGGACTGAAGAAGCTGTGACAATTCATCTGAATGGGAACTTCAGTAACTGGGAAGAAAAATGTGACAGGGAGCTTTATCACTGCATTGTACACAACAATCTGAAAATTATTGCTTCTTTAGGGGCCTATTCTCTTCTTGAGGCCTAGCACAGTCTATGCTAAGCAGCTAGACAGAACTTTGAATGCTTTGCCAGTCCTAAAGACAGATTTTAATGCTATTGTTTGGGGGTATCCCTGACTTCCCTAAGAGGATTCAAAGACAGCCTGCAGAACAAGGCAGCTGACAGAAGACTCTGGCCAATCTTTACAATTCAAATAGCAAAGGCAGCTTTCCTCGGAGCTCTGAAACTGGTCAAACTGCAGAGATGGTTGCTTTCAAAATTTGTCAAGTTCATTCAGAACTAAATGAGCTGGCAAAACATGCTTTGTTAAGGCTTTTTCGTTAAAAGTTTGCTTAACCGCTGGTTTCCTGCGACAGTGCGAGCAAACAGAGAGGAGAGATCTTTTTCTCTTTTTAAAACCTTGAAATTGCCACAGTAAGAGGAGCTTTTCAGAAATTATATA
This sequence comes from Coracopsis vasa, assembly GCA_026283785.1. Taxonomy (NCBI): domain Eukaryota; kingdom Metazoa; phylum Chordata; class Aves; order Psittaciformes; family Psittacidae; genus Coracopsis; species Coracopsis vasa. The sequence goes on along the minus strand of JANHGB010017520.1, from coordinate 3,961 downwards.
TATAAACATTTACCAAATATGGGCAAATATTTACCCAGGCACAGCTCATGTTTGTGCAAATTATTGTTTTTTATACTTCAAGTAAATTGCAAGTGAAGCCGGACAAGTGCTTCAATGCTGAGGAGCTTTATCAGCTCGATAAAGCTGTTGCAAACTGAATATTCAAAGTATGCACAGAACAGCACTGAATGAATCCTTCTGAGGCTGCAGAGGAAAACAGAGGTACTGGGAAATAAGGGATTGGATCTCCTAGGAGACAGGAACTGCGGCTCTGTGGGAGCTGCTCTCATGTTGACTATGCTCTCCATAGCTCTTAGCTGAGCAGCACACGGTCCTGCTGGAAAAGATGAGGTGAAATTTGTTCAGGAGCTGCACATCTCCAGCTCCCAATGTGAAACCTTTTGTACAGATACCACTTTGGCACAAATAATAGCAATAAAATTGTACTTGCCTAATACTAACTTCTCACAGATGGAAACTTTATAACAGGGATGCTTTATAACAGTGCAGACAAGTGCATACATGTAAATCCCTCTTAAAACAAGGAGACAGGAGGTCAAGGACCAGGAAGTCCACTGTCCCCATCATAGCTCAGCACTTGCTGTGGAAAAAATTAATGAAAGCTAAGGTTTGTGCAGCCTTTCCTCTCCTCCCTCCCACCCCAGTTGCTAAGGTTGCAAACCACTGGGAATAGTGGCACAAAAGCAATGTGGGAAATTCTGCTGTCAGAGTGGCATGTGCCCAAGCTGGTTTTGGTTTCTCCACGTCTGCTGGAGAATAAATAGCTATCATATTCTGTCACTTTTCTTTAAAGAGATTATGCAGTGGCTGGCAAATATTTCACTGTGAAAAGGTGATTTATTGTTTTTTTTAAGACAATATGTATTTTGAACTCTTATAGTCTTTAATAACAGCAGCACCTCACAGCAGCATGATTAGCCTGGTTGTTTTCAGAAGCCATTCACTTTCTGGGTTATACAAGAGACTGTGTGGTGGTACTGGAGGACCTTGGAGGACAGCTGTTCTCATTGGGAGCTACAGGGTGAAACCCAGCAGCTTCTTTCCTACCAGAAACCTGTGGGGTTTACCGTGTGCGCTTCAGGAAGCAGTGGGGGGTTGCTGGGGACAGGAGCTAAGTCCATAGCTCTGGGTGCGGGCAGCTGGGCCCAGCGCTCCTGCCTCCGCCATGGACAGCTCCTCACCCAGCTCCGGCTTCTGCTCCAGCCGGCCCATTTCTAACCTCAGGGGAGACTCCTCGTAGAGCAAGTGGTGCCTGTGGAGGGGTCAGGGCCTCAGAGCTGCCACCCCGGGGCTGCCTGCCACCCCAGGGGGCTGCCTGCCACCCTGGTGCAGCATGTCTACTTAGTTCTATCAAGCAGCAGTGTCATGATGCAACTTTGCATTAGAAATGGGCATCTTCTGCCTGCGTGCTCTGAATTTTGCCCAGGTGATGGCTAAGGTTGTTTGCCAAAGGAACCTGCTGTTCAGCAGACGTTGCTTATTTTCTTCAGGGAATTGCACTTCAGCCCTATCTAATGCATATGTGAAGCTACAAGGCTGTTTTCAATGCATCTGAAATGTAGTTAGAATTATCTCTAATTGTTATGACTTCTATGCCAAGACTTCCCTGCAGTGTTGCAATTCCTGCTTCGTAAATACCTTTCAATTCTTTCCATTGCATCCTTTGCTGCTTCTTACCACTTTCCCTATTATTTCTCATCACCTTCCTGAAACAACACATCTTTAAATATCCACCTCTTCAAAAGGACCCCCAAAACCCAGCTCTTACACTGCCTACTAATAACTTGCAGCTTACCTCAGGTATTTGCTAAGTTGCAAACATGAAGGAAAGATTGAAGACTGGGAACCTACAAAATCCTATCTCCTTACACAGGAGTTCAGGTTGTTCTCACCTTAGCACTGCCATCCATTTGTAATCAGGCACTTTCCAGGGAAGGAAAGAAAATGATCTTTCTCTTCCTGCTTCCATACCTGCCTGCCTAATGCTGACAGTAATTACACTTGAGTGAGTTGGTAAATTCTTGAGCTTAGTTCTGTTCCCATACTCAGTGAGACTCTAATGGATCTGGTTATACCCACAATAGCTCCACAATCAAACCACTGTCGTGGACTCCAGTGCAAGATAATTAACCACAAAGTGAGTTATATGTCCCAGGCTGAAAACATAATGAAAACCAAGGTCAGTTACTCTGCTGTAGGAGACGAGGAGGAGTCTCCCACGTTGGAGTCCATGTTTGTTTCCCTCTGTCTTTGAGACAGCAGTTAGTTTCTGTCAGAAAAGACTCTGTCAGCCCCTGCTGTTTTAACAAAGAAAAATTCCATAGCAGAAAGACAGGTAACTTGGAGGACTATGGCAACACCGGTCCTTGAAACATAACTGTATGGTGGTGCCATAAAACAATTCTTTTATCACCCTACTATCAGGATTGGTGTTGGCTGAGGGCAGTGTTAGCTTTCTATGAAGCTTACACGGTGCCTTTGTAATGTCTGCTTTGTGCTAACTGGGGTGGGAAACTGGCAGAATATGCTTTTCTGAGCTACTGGCAATTTTGTCTTATATCATAGTATTATGGAATGGTTTGGGTTGGAAAGGACCTTAAGATCATTCAGTTCCAAGCCCCTGCCAGGGGCAGGGACACCTCACACTAAACCATGTCACCCAAGGCTCTGTCCAGCCTGGCCTTGAACACTGCCAGGGATGAAGCATCCACAACTTTCCTGGGCAACCCATTCCAGTGCCTCACCACCCTTACAGTAAAGAACTTCTTCCTTATATCCCATCTAAACTTCCCCTGTTTAAGTCTGAACTCATCACCCGTTGTCCTATCGCTACAGTCCCTAATGAAGGGTCCCTCCCCAGCATCCTTGTAGCCCCCTTCAGATACTGGAAGCTGCTCTGAGGTCTCCACGCAGCTTCTCTTCTCCAGGATCAACAGCCTCAGTGTTCTCAGCCTGGCTCCATACAGGAGCTGCTCCAGCCCCTGATCATCCTCATGGTCATGGAGGTCCCCTGCCCACTGCCTCCTCCTTGCCTCCTGCCCTGCAGCATCGATGCTGTCATGGGCACGAGCGTTTCCATGTGCCCCATCCCCTTCCTCACCTGCTGACTCAGCGCAGGCCTTTCCTGGGATGCAGGGTACTCACTGGTTCCAGCTCATCCCAGGGTACCCACAGATGGGGTTTGAGCTCAATGTGTTCCATGGTGGGACTCTGGTGGGGCCATGGTGGGCGCTCACGGGTCACCCAAGGGATGGGGAGCTGCAGGGGGGTCACTGCTTCATCCCTATCCCCACATCCCCCTGGAGCCAGCTCCTGCCCATCTCTTCTGCTGCCAACATTGGCCTCAGGCTCCAGCAGCTCTTCCCACCCACGTCGTTTCCCCGGGGATGTACAGGCAGGGACAGGCTCTGGATGCATCTCCCCGGCCATGGGGTGTCCCCGGGACCCCCTGACCTGAGACTGGGGCTGCCGTGGGACCCCCTGGCTCCCACCTCAGCCCTGATCCCACTCACTCTGCTTCTGCTCCCCCTGTCCTGCTCCCCCGATCCTGCTCCCCCAGCTCCTGCTCCCATCATCCTGATCCAGTTCCTTCTCCCACTGACCTGCTCTCACCCACTCTGCTTCTTCTGCCTTTGATCCTGCTCCCACTACCACGATCCTGGTCCTTTCCCCATCGCTCTGCTCCTGCTCCTCCTGCTCCTGTTTCTGCTGCCCCTGATCCTGCACCCATCGCCCTGATCCAGGTCCTTCTCCCGCTGTCCTGTTCCTTTTGCTCCTTCTTCCGCTGTCCTGTTCCTTTTGCTCCTTCTTCCGCTGCCCTGCTCCTGCTCCTGCTCCACCCACCCTGCTCCCGCTGTCCCGTCCTGATCCTGTCCCCATCCCCCGCTTCTATCACTGAGCTCCGGCTCCCCCCGCTCTGCCCCAAGCGCCGCAGACCCCG
>JANHGB010017518.1:31687-46794 GCA_026283785.1 Coracopsis vasa | reverse complement strand
GCCAGGGATGGGGCAGCCACAGCTTCTCTGGGCAACCTGTGCCAGTGCCTCACCACCCTCACAGGGAAGAACTTCTTGCTAATATCTAATCTAAATCTCCCCTCTGTCAGTTTAAAGCCATTCCCTCTTGTCGTATCTGTACTTGCTCTTGTAAAAAGTCTCTCTCCAGCTTTTTTGTAGGCCTCTTTAGGTACCTTTCCCATGCTTTCCTTCAGTACTCTTAGACCGATAGATTCAGCCTCTCAAGGAAGCCTGACAACAGCGGCTGGCTTCACTGTTAGAGCTCTGCATTCTGGTGAGACTCTGATATCTTTGCATTGAATTGAGGGTGCCAAGATTCAGCCTGGCAGCCCTAGGAAATGGCTTTGCTCACAAGGCCTGCCGCTGCAGGCCTGCCTGCTGCTAACCTCCAGTGGGTACTTCAGCTACAGGTCAGCACAAGTCAGGCAGGCAGAACCTGGCCCCAAATATACAACAAGCCTGCAGCAGCACTACCAGCACAGAGGTAATTAGTCTTCACACCGACTCTCAGCTGGAATCACTGACTACAGCCGTGCTGATTGTAAAGACAAACCAGCTCCACACACTCAAAGAGCTGGTTACGACGCTTCCTTGAGCACTTGACTACATGAATTGCAGTTCAGATTTGCCAGGTCTGGATTTTTTAAGAACACAGCAGGAATATGCACCTCTACTTGGTTTCTGTGCTGGAGTGACTTTTGCAAGTGAGCTGTATCCTCTACCCTTCCCTCCAGCTGGCTCGGACAGATACTTAAAGGGCTCAGCTAAAGACTTCTTTCATACTCTCCTGAAACTGAGAAAATCTCGTACTTCACCATTTTCAAATCCACATATAAATGCAGCATGCCCAGAAAGACTACTTAGATCAAGTCTTTAGGCACCAGAGAGATTCTTAGGCTCCCTGAGCACCTAATCCCTTCAACCTCTGTGGGTAAGGGGATAGGTAGCTATAAGCCAAAGGCTGACAAGCTCCCCAGACCTCTCTCCAATACTGACGTGATGGGATTCTCCAAAGACACCTTTTGTTGCTTGCTCTGCTGGCAGAGGCCAACCCAGCAGCAAATCCTAAAATATACTTACTAGACCAGAGTCTGCACCAAGGCAATTGAGAGCGGACCCCAGGGAATTTGCATGGAGGGGAAGCTCCCTGCTCACATGTGCTCAAAAAGAGTTGCAGAGCTGAGGGGCTCTCCCAGCCTCTTCTGTGGGAGTTTTCCATTTTGTACAAATAAAATAACCTGATCCTCTCCATCCCCGGCAAGTACCTGAATCACTGATTTTTTAGGATCAATGCTCTTCCTTTCTGGTGCAAAAATCAATCTCCAAGTCAAAGTGGTAACCCAGAAGCAGACCTCCCAGGTCAGTGGAAAGTACCCCTCCGACAGATGTGGATGTAAGAGATATGAGCACCTCCCCCTCTGTCCCTAAGGCTTCTCTCCCACATTCCTGCACCTAGAGTTGTGGTGAGATGCTCAAGCTTGTTTGTGGCTTTACCTACAGGTCTTCATGGTACTGGGATGAGGTAGCTTCATCCTGGAGCAAGTTCTTAACTTCTATGTGAATATTTAGAAACACTGGGGAGAGTTTTCCCAAAGAGAGGAGAATGGGAATCTTTTTCCTCCCTAGCAACAGCTGCACGTGGGAATGGTTCATTACCAAAACACCGCAGGATAGCGTTGCAGCAGTGATGCTATCTGATTCTACACACCTCTTCTTAACTGGTGTGGACAAGCAGTTTCACTGTAAACACACCATGTGCCACTCTAACAGTATCTTTCTGCTTTCCACTTCTAGGTTAACAGGATTTTATTTGAATTTGATAATCCTAATTTGCTTGGTAACCCTGGGCGCAGCAGGGATTGGTAACAGCTTTCTGGATGAATACCTGGACTTCAGCATTACGAAGAAACTCCGTAAATGGTTCTGAAGATTTTTGTTTTAATAAATAAGTAACATGGATGCTTTTCCTGAACAGCAAAAAATGATAAGCTGCATGTGAATAAAGCCTCAAAGCTCTTTACTGACAACTTGTTGCAATGGAAAATGCCTGTTTTTCCTGAGCTGTTTGTGCTTTCTCCTTCCCCTACACTCTTGAATAAGAGTCAGTAAGACAGAATATCATGTCACATCTGCAGTTGCAATTAAACGTCCTGTTTTCCCACACGGTATAGTAAACCCTCAACAAATTACATCAAACTAAAGCCATTAATTCACTAATTTAGTTACAACTGGCACTGCGAGCATCAGCTCATCTTACCCAAAGTCCTTCAGCTTTGCCAACGCCTCTGTAGTGTTCCTTTACTCCTCTTTACTTCCCCCAGCAGTGCCATCCATTCTGCACAACTGTAAAAACACGCTGCGATGCGATACGTGGCTGCAAGGTCCCAGTTTTCCAAGTACATCCAGTCCCACTGCGGGAGGCTGTTTAAACATGTCTGGAAACACTGCTTTCTTCAGGAAAACATTCAAAGCTGCACTTGACCCTAGTGAAGGCCTTTTGATTTTATACGCACGTTTACAGTTCAACACAAGCTCAAACACTCTTCTGGTAGAAGTGAGGCCCTCCTGTAGGCAGATCTCAGTCCTCACACAAAGCCTCCTGAAGACAGGCTGTACCCACAGTGCAGCACTTGTGAGAGGGAGAGCCAGCCCAGACAAAAAGGCAGCACAGATGCTTGCCTAACAATTGGGTCTACTGCATTGTCTCCCACCGAGGCACAGATGGCTGGGGTGTGAGACAGACTAGACAAACATCCCAGCATGGCCACAGCTCTGGGAATCGTAAAATGACAATGAAAAGCAAACTGGCTATGAAAATAGTTTGCTGCTAAAGGGAGGGAAAGGCATGGCTCACCACCACGAGCTCAAAGTATGCTGATGGTCAATTTAAACTATGTAGAAGAACGGAGAAGCAAGGCCATGCCTGTTTTGGTACCTCCTGATAATTCCAACTATTTAGGCAATGCTGAATATACTCATGCTAGGGCCAGCAGGCAGAGATTTTCCTCGTCGTGTCACTGAAGACATGATTTGGCCAAAATACTGCACACTTATAGTGGTGCTCAGTCAGGTCAAGATAATGAACATCATTGAATCACAGAATCATGGTTTGTGTTGCAAGGGACCTTAAAGCTCATTCAGTTCCACCCCCCCTGCCATTCACTAGACGAGACTGCTCCAAGCCCCATCCAGCCTGGCCTTGAACACTGCCAGGGATACGGTATCCACAGCTTCTCTGGACAACTACTTCCAGGGCTTCACCACCCTTACAGTGAAGAACTTCTTCCTAATATCAAACCTAAATATGTTTATGGCCTTTCTTAAAGTATATTGACGTTGATAACCTGACCAGAAAACAGTTATGTTGGATCAGGTTCATAATAACCTTCCAAATGAAACAGGTTGTGATTAGAAGACACAACTTAGTGCGTGCAGGTGGCAAAGGCTGAAATGACATTTGAAACAATGGAATGAAACAAATGCAAAGGTGCAAGACTTGGATTCGATAATGTCTGCCAAGGGGAAAAAGACAGATCATGGTGGTGAACAGGCTGGAGCTGACAGAGCTGCAGAAAGGGCAACTCTCCAGTACTTACCTCCATGGAGAAAGCATGACAGGGCCAGATTTAACCACCACAGAAATCACCAGGAATACTTCCACTGTCTTTCCTTGTATGGGCTGAAAGACAGCAAATCCACCTGCTCACCTGCCAGTGGTGCTGTCAGACGGTCGTTGGCAGCAGAAAGCACTGCCACCACAATCAAAACCAAGACAGAAGCCCAAACTATCCAACAGGCATGAAATACCCACTAGAGGAGGCCCAGAAGTGGCTAGCTGTAATCAAATATGTCTTTGCCTCTGAAGTTATCCCATTCCAAGCTTACCTGCTGTAGTGGTCTGGCATGTTTATAGACAGCTTGCCATGCCTCATCTACTAGCCTAGTCTGTGCTGTTCTGTCTTATTCCATAGAAAGGAATAAACTGCTGTCACACAGGGACAATGTCACATGCCAAGAAATGCAGGTGTGAGGATGCAAAGCATCATCCAGCAGCCCAATGCTAGAGTGCTGGGAAGAAACATGAACCTAATGTTTTAGGAGCTGCACCGGCTAATGAGAAGGCTGAGGATCCCGCCTGTCTTCTGAGTCTTTTTCCCCACTAAGCCAGGACAGAACGCCTACAATGCAGAAGTTTTGAAGACTGACTCCTCTATAATTAAAGACAAAATACACCTGTAACAAATGGATGCTGACAGATTCAGCGCTGAGTTTAACTCTAGTGAGAGCCACACCATTTCCTGCCTGCAGATGGAGAAGTCAGTGTCAGGCTGCACACTCAGTATACACATGCAAATGTTCATCTGTCAGTCACAGTCAGAAACGATGATGGTCCCTGCTGCAGCTTCAAAGCCAGTCAGTACTTAGGGGCCTCTTTGCTGAAAGCATCTTTTCTCAGCCAGGCCTCTGCCAGCACATGCTGAGGAGGAGCTCTGGAAAACTGCTCTGATCTGTGCCAGCCTCCTTCTTTTGCCCCGTTTTCCACATCTAGAATGAATGGTAAAGGACTGACGCTAAGGAGAGAAGAGGAAGCTCACCTTAAAGGTGGTACATGGAACCAAGCCCCACCGACATCCTGAAGAGCAAGCTGTGCAAACAGAGACCCAGTGCCTGATTCCCCATGACTCCCTGGCAGGCTGGAGATACAGAGCAGTCAGTGTCGAGCCTTGAAGGCCACACAGCATGTTTATCTTAATTTATATAAATTCAACAGGTCTAATGCACTTTCCAACGGGCTTCTGACAACACAGTTCTCACACTGTAGTAGCGGAAGGTAGGGAACTACTCTAAGCATGTGCCTTCACACACCCTCAGTTCCCCCATCTCTTCTTTACAACTTCTACATCCAACCCTTGCACCTCCTTTCTTCCCCTCTCCCCAACACGTCCCCTCCCCAGATCTCAGGGAAAGGACTCCTACCTCCCTGGCCCTCGGTGGTGTGAGCTGCTCCAGTGTGCCCGGCACAGGCTGTACCCTGTCTGTAACACCCTGGCTCTGGGCAGGCAAGGGCAGCTCTGCAGGGTGCAGTGAGGCAGCTCTGGAGCTGGCTTCCCTCCTCCCCCCAGAACATCACCCACCGTGGCGCAGGAGTGGGGCAAGAGATGACCCTATAATCCAGCCTGGTAGATGAGTCAGATAACCATCTTTTATTTGGGTGTTCTTTTTTTGTTTGTTTTGTTTTGTTTTTCTTTAAAAGTGGCATGTTAACATCAGGTCTTTCTCTACATTTCCAGAGCTCTGTACAGGTCTTAAGAGGAAATAAGCAATGCTTAATGTACAAAGTAAAAACAGAAAACTAGAAAAATCTGAGTAAAATGGAGCAAGTTGCTGTCAGGGATACAGTACAAATTAGTAATTAGACGTCATCTGAAGTGCAATACCACTGCAGTAAGGATGAGTTAAGGAATGAAATAAAAATACTCTATTTTAAACAAACAGTATATATATATATTTTTATATGTATATATTTTACAGATAGTAGACCCAGTGATATCTGTAGAATTGTAAAAACATATTTACAAATAACTTTTATTTTTTTTTAACATTACATATACATCAGCACCATAGTAAGAAAGAAGAAAAAAAAACCCAACCCCAAATCTAATAAAATCTACCTCTCTAGTACTTGGTCCCAGTACGGAGTATTTGGAGGAAGCTTTACAAAGACAACAGAGACTCAGTCTTCACCACCATTTATTCACCAAAGCCCGTATCTCCCTGACACACAGAGATTTGCACTCGGTGGTTGTGTGTTTCTAACCCCGCACGGCGCAGCTCTGTGCTGGCAGGCGACCCCTGATCACTGGCACCCGAGGAAGGGACGCTGTGCCAGCCTCAGTGCTGTCGGCTCGCTGCCTCCTCATCCTGGCACACCTCTGCCACACAGGACAGGTTGTGCCACACCAGCCCATCGCTCCTTTCACCCACGCGCTCACACAGACACACACACACAATGCCCTCAACACCTCAGGGTACCGTTTCTCTTCTTTGCTTGTCTCTTCCATCCACCAAGAGCCGCTTACCCACAAGACAGACTGAAAACTGGCTGGTGCTCTCCTTCACTGAATTAGGGGCTGCCCTGGCTCCTGCTGAAGCAGTGGACAGGAAGACCTCTATCGTCTTCAGCAGGAACTGGAATAGGTCCTCACGCTGTGTTTTAAAAAGGGGTTAGCTAAAAGAGATGTAACTAAAGCATTTTAAAAAGTGCAGCTTGTCCTGCCTACATTATAGCATTTAAAAGACACTTCTCCTCACCTAGGTAAGCCCTGCAAGGGGTTACTGCACAAAAGAGAACCATAACAGGGTGCTGAGATGGTTCCAGGCCCATTTTGCTCCCACTCTAATGTGATGCATGTCTGTGCTCCGCAGGGAAAGGCAGGACTTGAAAACATAGGATGCCAAGCCCCTCAGCATCCCTGGATTTCAGCAACTCAGCGCTTCACATTGCCAGCCCCAAGTAGAGCAGCGCACAAGGAGGTAATCGGTAGCTGGGTAGTTGGTGTAGGCAGTGGTACCAGAGGCACTTCCACTGCAGAGCACATCTTATGACTTGCAGAGGCCAACATTAGGGCAGAGGTTCTCAAATTTTTTGGACCGTGGATCACATTAACATTTTATGCACCACTACATAACCTGGTAAACAGCTCCCAGTTGAAAACACTAGCAAGGTGGTCGGTTTTGGAGGACAGCTTACCTTAGCCTTAGGCTGCAGCTTGGGAACTGCTGCTTTAGACATTCAGAATGGCTGGCGCCTCAGTGTGCAAGATGTATCACAACTTCATTGTAGTGCTGCTCAGCACTGGTCCACACAGTGGAGGTAGTGAATACATCGCTATTACCTAACAGCTTATTTGGGCAGACCCCATGTTTTTAATAACTACATCAATGATTTTACCCATTCGTCAATGATCTTTACAGTAGTCCTTCACTGGTTCCTGTTCTTCAAATGCTGCAGTGAATTTTACTCCAGCAAACCAGAGAGATTAAACCAAACATCTGTTTAAAACTGATTTCAGGTTGCATATGATGCCACATCGATAGCCCACACACCCCAGGGCAATCCTGCCTGCCAAACTTGCACTTTTCAAGAGGAGAGGAGGAGCTCATTCCATGTGCTAAACTCTCCCTGTACATTTTCTTTTGCCTGTTTTCTCCTCCCCTGCCTGCTCCTTTGTGGCAGTTGTTGCTCACCTGAATAAAGTGCAGCCAACTCACCTTGCTTTACACTGAAGGGTAAGAAGGGAAGGAAGTGAACTGAAAACATACTGGGGAGGGAGGAAGGAGAGAGAGCGACCTGTTTAGGACCTGAGCTGATGTCTCTTGATACCTTTTAGCCCTTCAACACCACTCATAGCTGCTGTTCTGCATCCCCAGGCAGCAGATACATGCCAAAGCGCTCTGACAAGAAAGCACTATTGTAAGTCCCAAGGGGACTAAGCAGCTCATTAAGTTAACCCACCCACCTAAGCCATATCCAGCAGCAGTCCCATAATCAAACTGTCCTCACCATCCTGCCAAATTCATGTTCTCCTACACCTTTATTGGATTTTTATCACTCTGCGGTGAAAATGGTGACCTCCCTATGACTGTTCAGGTTTGTCAAGTGTCTGCTTCACATCTCCTTGTGACAGCCCAGAGCCTGCCCTGTGGGCCTGGCTATGGCTCACCAAGACCTGCCTGCTTCTGGGATTAAACCCGTTTCCAACCAGGGCCTGTGCAATCGCCCATGGACATCTTTAGGCTTTGCTCCTTCCTGTTTTCATCTGCTCCCCTGAAAGCTGCAGTGTTTACAGTTACATGAGGTGGGAGAGATCGGGACCACCCTACACCACTGTGCAATGAAGCCTTGTTTCAGTGGGAAAGAACACATTTTCCCAACCAGAGGCATCAGCTGGCTTTTCCAGTTTCCCCATCCTGCCCCTTGCTCCCCACACACACAGTGGGTGCTGCCATGCAACACAGGTTGCTTGGTGGAAGTCTTGGGATGCCGATGTTTTCATCATCCCTGAATCTTCCAAAGTTGGCTACAGATCAGCTCAGTTTGCACAATTAAAAACAACAGAAAACAAAATAACCCCAGACCAAACCAATTCAAACAAAAACCCCAACAATCCAAGGATGGGGAGACATCCAACTCTCTTTGCTTTTTCAGATGGAACAACCAAAACTCCAGACTATACAAGCCCATTCACTGGGGGTTTCCGAACAACTCATCAAGTTCTTGTATCCACTCATCCCCTGGTCCGCTCTTAATGATGGAGTCCACGAGGTCTGCGCCCTCTGCTAAACTGGAGAATGACCCCCCTGCTCCTTCACTACTGTAGTTGTAAGATAAGTCCTGAGTGGGATTCCTCTCATAGGCCTGCCCTGGGCCACTCTGAGCAAAGTTACCACCTGGCATTTGCTGCGTCGGAGGCTGACTAAAGCCAGACATCGTGGGGACCCCTTGGCTTATTGCAGGCATCACCATCGGCCTTGCCTGGCCAGCACCTTGTTGCCCAGGTAGTGGTTGCAGCAGTTGTCTCCCCATTGCTGGGTTCAGGGCTCTTACTGTTCCACTTGTGTCCACAACTGTCTGATTAAGCCCTTGTGGGAAATGGTGCTTGGACAGCCGTGGCTGCCCAGACTGCATTGGGTACGTTGTGCCATTATTGAAGGGCCCCATTTCACTGCTAGTCCTTCCAGGTATACCTTGCAAGCCTCGCTGCTGCCAGTTTTGTGTTCCCTGCGGGACTGTCCCCATCAGGTTTTGAAGTCGTGGTGCTTGTGGCCTGGGTAAGACCTGGCCCCCAGCTCCTTTCATCTGCTGCTGGTGCTGGGGAAGAGCAGAGTTTACCAGCATGTTCTGACCAAAATTGCCGACCATTCCCACCGCTTGTCCGGAGGCAGGCTGCCTTGTTCCCTGGCCTGCGTTATGTGCCATGTTCATGCCACTTTGGTTTGGGTGCTGCAACATTTGGCTCATCCCTGTGCTCATACTGTACATTCCCGGCTGGCTGGAAGAGGCGTTGCTGTAAGGAACCATGCCCATGTCTGACTGGCCTGCGGCTGAGGGCAGCGTGCCTGCGCTCTGGGAGGGACCCATTGCCATCATGCTCACGTTCTGCGCCATCATTCGGGATGTCCTCATGCTCTGGAGTGCTGCCTGGTTTCTTGCAGCTGCTATATCCTGGGGAGAACCTACACCAAAAAGAGAGGAAGGGAATTAAAACCCACAACCCTGTAAATCTTAATTAACAATAAGAAAGAATCTGTAGCAGCCTTCTGCACCACAGTAGGATTTCAGATGGCTGTGCTTTCTGAGTGAAGACGTTATTGTTTCCCATGGAGGTTAGCAGAGCTAGGCTATCCATCCTTGGGAGGTATGCTTGCTGCCTAATGTTAGTTGCATTTCAGAGGTGATGCGTTCCCCACCTCACACTGGCTGCAGCCTCTGTCCTTACCTGACAAGTCCCCTCTCCTTGAAGGCAACAGTCAAAACAGCTCAAGTGCTACTCTAAGCAAGAAGCACTGCTTGTGTTATGTATTCAGCTTGTGAAGCAGGACGCTGCTCAGCAGAGAATACCATCGATACAGGCGAGTAGGCTAATTTCCCTTAAGGCCTAAAATGAGGCTGGCAAGGTTAAAAGGCCAATGATTTACTCTCTAAGTAATTCTCAATTATGACAATTTGGGGATATACACCCAAAGGGATTCATGGCTTCAGATTCTTGAAGAATTGAGGCAGCACAAGTGCATGATTACAGCCATGGTTGCCTCCCTGATGATAACTGCTCAGGTGCCTGAGCTAGACAGACACAGAAGATGCAGCACTAAAACAGGCATGCCTTTCTCTTACCTCACTAGCTCCAGAAATTAAAAGTTTTAAGAAGTGACCTGGGAGTCAAAGTGCCCTTTCAAAAGTAAACCTGATTCTTTCGTTTTGTGTGTATTTTTCCATCCAGGACCAGTGACAATGTGCACCCTCCCCCATGAAAAAATTAGCCCCTTAGACTTCAAAGTTGCATCCACACTGTAATTCAGTAGCACTTATCTTCTTCAGATAAGCGTAATTCAGCTTCTAGCAAGTGAGGAAGCTTCCAGTGGTTTTCAATGGCAGCAAAGCAGCTGAACTTCAGTTTACCATTTGAAGCTCTCTCTTAAATATCTCCATTGTCTTTCAAAAGTAAGCCTTGAAAATGGAAATGTCAGGCTCCGAAGGCAAATCAATTTTTTAATAGCTCAGGAGGCATAAATGAATGGATTTTCTATATCATTGTTACTGATTAAGCCCATGGAAAGAAGAAAAATTGTTTTTTGTGGACACTTACAGCAGGGAGAGTGTATTAGTGAATCGATAGTATAAGCACATTTTACTCCACCTTAGGCCAGTGATGGGAAACCAGAAAATCCTAACCTCGTTAAATTCCACACCGTGGCAGATAGCTGAACCATCCTTGTGTCTTCCTTTCAGGGGTGGGGGGAGCTATTGATTCCTGGGAAGCCAATATCCCTCTGTATTTGCTGTCTTTATTTAAAAACAATCACCGAAGCTCTGATTATGCCATGGGTTCATTGTGGCCTTGACTCACTACCATCCTCAACTACACACAATACCCTGCTGGTGAAGCTGTGAGAGGACGAGGCACACAGTTACACCCAGCTCACATGTTACTAAACGCAAGATGTAAATATGAGATGGTTGCTTTAAGAGTCACGAACTGTGCAACAAAATCTGAGTGTTCTTAACTCGGCCCCTATGTGTTGTCCCTTGGTGGCAGACAGCATCCGTGGAGAACAGAGTACTAGGCCTTGTCATTTACATTGGCTTGGCTTCTGTGAGAAATGGGAATGAAGAAAGGAAGTGCCATTTCTCCAGTTTTGCACATAACGAACAGGATGGCTACACTACCTTTCTGTCACAGCAGGATAAGCTTCTGGAGGATGCTTTTAGCTCCAGTGTACAGATAAATGAAACACTCTGTAGCATGAAGAGGTACTATCTGGATCTTGCTTGAATGGGGCAAACAGAGTGGCAGCTTTTACTTTTTCCATGATAGCAAACTGTTTCCATAATGACTGGCACTGGGGTGCCCTTGATTTTTGTTCATTTAGATCACCTCTTTCTCCCGTGATTAGAGGCAGCCTCATTTTACAGTGCCTCCAGCAAGTGCTGAAGATACAGGTGATGCTAAACCCTTACATAATGCATCTCTGGCTATTTTTAAATTGAAAATGGCAGTTGAACACCTCCAAAGGAGTCACTACCAGCAAGTAGTTCACACACTAGTTCCATTAACTATCGTGTTTGGCATAAGAGACAGGAGATCAGACAAGGAGCAGTTAAAAGAGAGATGCAACAGATTTTAAGACTTTGGGCCACCTTCTGGTCTCATTGGCACATAACCTACTGCACTGGATTACATCCTTGTGACAAAATAGGAAAAATAGTGAAATATTTATATTTAAATCAGCTCATTTATGAAAATTAATTCCTTGCTCTGTCAGATTAGCCTAAACTCTCTTCTCCCTTTCTTTTAAATAATACATATGAAGGCAAGGTTTCAAAGAAGCATTAATGCAGAAAAATTTTACATGTGCATCTCAATGTGTGGCAGTGTGCACGTACATTTGGATTTTGCAAATGAATTATTAGGGGGAAAAATATAATTTTATACAGAATTTATGCTGCCAAAGATGAATGAGAAGGCGATTAGAAGGAGCCACCCTGATATATACTGGCAGAAGATGTGACTGCCCGTTGGCTTCCTGGGTAGGAGAACTGCGATCCGCTTGCCTCTCTTGTTTTCTCTCGCAGTTACATGGCACTATCATGACTACACAACGCAGGTGCGTGTTTGCTTCATGTCTATTTAGAATCCATGGTTAGTGAAGACATCTAGCTGATGCTTTGCACCTAAAAAGCTCAGAATTAACTTATTTTTCTAAGCCAAAATGGCTGTACTTACATTATTCAGTTATCTGTGAACACACTGAATACTCTTTGAGCTTTTTTGAGTTCATTAAAATCCTCCTTTTCCATGTCAGATATTTCACTGACAGATATTTTCCACATTTATCAGTCACTTCTCCAGATAAGGATGACCTCTCTGAAA
Organism: Coracopsis vasa; assembly: GCA_026283785.1. Taxonomy (NCBI): domain Eukaryota; kingdom Metazoa; phylum Chordata; class Aves; order Psittaciformes; family Psittacidae; genus Coracopsis; species Coracopsis vasa. The sequence continues at coordinate 34,621 of JANHGB010017518.1, read as the reverse complement.
TTCTCTGCTCATCAAACAATAAAGTGGGGAATGAAGAGGGCTAACACCAAGATACAGTGAGAGACACTAGCTGGGAAAGAAAAAGAGCGTAATGAGAGTTGAGGCAAACAAGATAAAACCATAGAATCCAGACGTGAAAGAGGCAAAACAAATGTCAAATAAAAACTGCAGCTTCCGCTGAGGGGAGCACAGAGGAAATTGGAAACTCAACTAAACACACAAACCTGGGCATTCCCCTTTGGTAAAACATGTGGTATGTACAAGTGTGCCACGGCCTGTCTTCCTGTTCTGGCACATTGCTTAAACCCTGGTGTCCACAAAACACATGAGCTTCCACATGCCCGCTACAGGGGCGATACGTTAGCTCCAATATAGGAAAAAGAATTTGACTTTTACCTTGGAACTGATTGACCTGTTGCACTGGATACGGGCTCCGCTGTTGCTGCAGGTGCTGGCGAGGCAAATGTGAGTGCTGCTGCAACTGCTGGAAATGAACAAGGGAAAGAGAGCAGAGAGAAAAAGATGGTTAATTAGTGAGCTGCGAAAGGGGCTGGTGGCAAAAGTATTGCAGCAGAACCACCGCGTTTCTTATCTAACAAGCTGCTCTGAGGAGACAAGCAGAGCCATTTGAAGAGTCCTCCAAAGAGCACTTGGGCTACTCAGCACAGAGACTCCTTTTGGTTCAAAAAGGAATAAGCACTGAGGCTAACATCATCTCTCTTGCTTACAGCCACTTCATCTTGACCTCTACAGTGTGAACTTCACTGTCTTCAGGCTGAAAGGAGAGGGAGGCATACGAATTAACTTTGCTCACCTAGGTCCAACTGTAGCCGCACACCCTGTCCCTCTCCCAGCCCTGCCAAGATCTAGAGATTTGTGTTCCTGGGACAAGACTTTCCTCCACCTCTGCACTCAAAACACTCGGCTGCAAGGAGCAATGCATCCTGACCTCAGCACTGCAGCCTAGGATCAGCCCTGAACCAAAACAGAAATGGCTATTGAGGCCATTGTGCTTCAGGGAATGATACTTGGGGAGCAGGTAATTATAAAATGCCTCCCTCCCTTGATCCAGCCCACACTGCTCCTCTGTGGTTATTTGCTATGAATACTCGTGCATTTACAACAGAATCAAGGGCTGATTATTAAAACAGAGTGTGTTTACCAGAGCTTTCAAAGCCTAGGGTATACTCAACTAAGCACTTACTGAAAGGACACGTCTTGGTGCATCATCTGCAGCTGTACAAACATTGTGTCCAAAACCAAGGATGTGTAATGGAAGTAAGAGAATGGCAAAGATGGGAAAGAAGCAAGTACTAATCCCTATGTTCATAAATATGTGTTATCAAAAAGGTAAAGGGAACCTTGTTAGGCACAAAACCCCCAAAAGCTAGGAGCCTGAATACTGTGACTCTCTTACTTTTCATCTACCTCAGCACACTTGCCAGCCTCAGCCTTGTGTTTTCTTCAACACTTTCGGGTTTGCCTTCAGCAGCCAAGCCCGTGACTGGCTCTTCAGTTTTTGCCCTTGAATGGGCCTCATCCATGATGGGGGATCATCTGGTTCCACCCTCCCTTGCCACGGGCAGGAACACCTTCGTCTAGACCAGGTTGCTCCAAGCCCTGTCCAACTTGTCCTTGAACACTGCCAGGGATGGGGCAGCCACAGCTTCTCTGGGCAACCTGTGCCAGGGCCTCAGCACTGTCACAGTGAAGAATTTTTTTCTAATGTCTAATCTGGATCTCCCTTCTTTCAGTTTAAAGCCATTCCCCTTGGAGCTAACTTTTCCAGTGTCTAAAATCCCATGTGACTGTCAAGCTCACCCCTGGGAGCATGGGCAATGTTTGCCAAGCTAATGGTAGGCCTGAGACAGATGCCTCTTTGAAAACATTTGCTGAGATACCACGATGAGAACTACAGAGAGAGCACCACCAAACACAGAAGGAAGCACTGGCATTGCACTGTCTGGAGTGCCCATGCTCGAACACCAGCATGTGCTGCAGTACCTGAGACAGATGGATACTGTACCTGCTCCGCTAGGATCTGCTGCTGCTGCTGCTGCCTTTGCTCTCTTAGAAACTGTTGTTTCTGCTGTTCTATCACGTGGAGCTGGGCCCTCTGCTCAATCAATATCTGCTTCATGATGGCTGCTTGAGGTTGGTTTCCTAGGAAGGGACCCCCAGAGCTCGTGCCTGTGACCACGCTGCTGGAGCCTGGTGGGACAGAAGGCTGCATAGGCCCCGTGGTCCGGGACAACCCCACTTGATGCTGCTCCTGTGCAAAGAGAGAGAGAAGGCCTCATTACTCCTGGTGTTCCACAGGCAAGGGAAATAAAGGCTCATTAAGAACAAGCATTGAGTTTATGGGTGAAGACTAGAGCTTGAAGAAATTAAGAGTCCTTGGAAAGATGCTTATGACCAAGCCCACAGTGACTGAGCAGCAGGTTCCTCTTCTCTCCTGGAGGGCAAAACCCCCTCAGATAAAGCAAAAGCACTTTGCCACTCATTAATAACACAGTGATAAAGCTGGGTACTAGGTTTATCTTCATTCAGGATACGTAACTTCAGAGTCATGTTTTCCTAAACTTTTTCTCCCCCGTCATGGAGACAAGTGTGTTTTCTCTCCCTTTCCATTTCCCTTTCTTGCAAGCAGCAGTTTCACGCAGTTCTCCAGACTGGGGAGCTGAGGTTTTAGACACACAAAACGAACAGCGGGAGCTGGCAGCATTAATTCCCCCTATATTGCACCAGAATCTCAGGATTTAACCACATCATGTGTTCATTTAAGGTTTCCATCCTGCAACAACCGACCAACAGCATGTGGCTGAAAGGATGCAGGCGGGTGATGCCCCAGACACCTTCCCCTAAACCCACCCGGCTTTCTCTTGATGTTTATAACCCAATTTGCTGCCTTTTAGCGCTGTGAAAATGGAGCGC
>JANHGB010017518.1:0-25946 GCA_026283785.1 Coracopsis vasa | reverse complement strand
AGGGATAGGACAAGGGGGAATGGCTTAAAACTGAAAGAGGGGAGATTTAGATTAGATATTAGGAAGAAGTTCTTCCCTGTGAGGGTGGTGAGGCCCTGGCACAGGTTGCCCAGAGAATCTGCGGCTGCCCCATCCCTGGCAGTGTTCAAGGCTGGGCTGGATGGGGCTTGGAGCAACCTGGTCTAGTGGAAGGCGTCCCTGCTCATGGCAGGGGGTTGGAACTGGATCCCTTCCAAGGTGCCTTCCAACCCGAACCATTCTATGACTCTGTGAATCTAGCAGGTCTGTGAGGCAGCTGAGGCAGCTTCTGATGCTCCCACCCATTCCCTGCAATAGGAATGAGTCCTTCTGCTCTGCAAATGTCACCTGCTCTTGAGCCATTTGCACCAGTGTTCATGGTCCAGTGAAACGATGTTTTACATACTCTTCTTGCAGAAGTGAAGTAATGGGGTTAATCAAGCCATTAATTTGACCGCAGAGGGAACGGCTGCACAGACAAGTTTCTGTGAGGCAAGCCCGGGTGCGGTTTTACAGCGCATCGGTTGCTCAGAGGTTACTCCCACATACAGCTCCCCTCCTGCAGGAGCATGCAGCAGCCCTCCTTTCCCTAAAGAGCAGCCACTTGGCATCTATGTTCTGGGGCAAGAGGCCTGAGTGAGCTGGCAAAGCACCGCAAAGCCCACCCCTAACTCGCCTCTTGGCACCGTCTCTGCAGCTGTGCTCTCCATGACCACCGGTTTCCATGCTCCAGCCCCAGAGAAGGGCTTGTGGCAGGGAGGGAAGCAGAAGAAACACCAAAGTGCCCAACCTTATATTTTATGCATATTATGAAGGCTGTAATTACTCCCCTCAAAGACTGCTGCAGGAAGCTGAGCCATCATGGCATTTCACAGTGCACCCTACCACTCTGCAAGCAAGCAGCAACCTTCGGGGAGCCACAGGCAGGAGGAAAGAGTTGAAAAACCAGCCCACACCGTGGCTTTTCCACAGCCTGTCCCTGCTGCCTTCTACTACAGGCATAGCTGAGGACTTTCAAAGGTACAAACCCGCTCCACAGGAGCTGCGACTGCCTTCTCAGTGACAGCTTGGATCTGTCTTGCCAAATTTCCTGGGGCTTTGGAAGCTGCTCCGGGAGCAAAGCAGAGGGAAGAGCTGAGCTGATAGAAATTCTCCTGGTCAAGGATTTAGCTTTAACCAATACCCCCTTCAAGTGCAACCTGGAGCAGGAGGGAGGAAAGCTAACGTGAAGTGTAAGGGTAATCATGGCTAAAGAGCTCCCCGGAAAGGGGACAGAAGAAAAATGGAAGATGAAAGCAGGCAAATGGTTAAAACAAACAATCACACTGGGCCAGTGAAAAGGGGTAACAGAGGGAAAATGACACAGTAAAACTAAATGCTATAAGAGAAAGAAAAGCTTCTAGCACACACAGGGAAAAACATGGGGCTTGAAAAAAGCAGAAGTATGAGGGAAAGATGCTTTAATGGAGCTCTATAGCAGCAAACACCAACCCATGACCAGGCAGCCCCTTTTCTTCTAATGGCTAGAGCCTGTACTACATTATCACCTTGTACCCCATGGAATTCGCCGTTTGTTGAGGTATTTCACGGAGCCTGGCTCCAGTTCGTGCCTGGCAGAAGCTGCCTCAGGTCTCCTGTGGACCATTGTGGGGATTTTTTCATGGTTTGTTTGGGTTTTTTTTAACTCTAGGTGAAATTTTGTTAAATTTCCACTTGGTTGTTTTTGTTTGAACATAAACAAAAAGGTATTTTTCACACTTATGGGCGTTTTTCAGATCCTTTTCTCTGTGCTGTGATAGATGAAATCCCTTTCATTTTTAGAAATTCCAACTTGGCACTTGTGTTGCTCCTCAGCAAGCAGCATGTAATTTGCCAAGCCTGAAAGAATCCTGGCTGAGAAATAAACACAGTGGGCCATATGCTCTCCTTCCCATAGGCAGAAGGCACCTTACCTCAAAAATTGGGAAGAGGCTCCAATCGCCCCATGTCGTTGCTTCTGCCAAGGGAAAAAAAAAAACCCACAGAAAGATTTAGAGCAAAGGTTTGGGGCTCTCACAAAGCAGCCCTCTTTCTGCATGCCTGCAGGGACCTCCCTTACACTGTCCCTGACCCTGTGTTGGTTTCTGGCCTGGCAGAAATGCAGTGAGGGGCCGGGGAGCATGTATGCCCTGCCCCCAGTGCGTGCAGTAAAGCTGCATTATCTTTATCGGTGTTTCCTGGCACAACCTGAACGATCTGCAGGGCACAACAGCTCCTTTAATACTACCATTTTCTAGCTCATTCACATTGTGCCCTCATGGGAGGAAGACCACACAGCTGAAGGACTCAGGTGAAGTGAGGACCTCTTTCTGCTCCATGCCCGCAAGAAACAGAGGGAGAACATGTCACATACATGCAGTGCCTCTGGTTTCGGGTGGGCTCTGGCAGGTGACAAGTATGACTGATAAAAGCACCAAAGCAGATGCATTAGTGCTTACAGAATAGTCAACTCTACAGACTCATGCATAAATTTCATGATCTTCCCGTCTGACACCAACTTCAAAGAGCTGGAATCACTCCCCTGTCTTTGGTTGCAGCCCCTCTGCAGGTGGCATTTCCACCTAAAATCAAGAGCAGAATGTTTCCACAAGGTAGCCGGCAAGACCAAGGGAAGTGGTGTTCTGCTGCAGCTGCCCAGCAAGGCCACGTTATCAGTGCTGTGTTTTCAAATAACTAGCTGTTGACAAGCTGAAGTGGCAGGGATGGCACACCAGGTCTGTGATTTCGCGAGTTAGCTCTCTTAACATTCTTGAATCCAGGCTACCCAGATCAGCTGGTTCCAGTATCTGAAACACTTTTGATTTTCCTTGCACCTTGGATGTGATCCTTGTGTTTCCTTCAGCCACCTGGCCTTTGTTTTGACACTCATTAGCCCTAGTGAAAACTGAGACGTATATACAACTGAGGTATACTGATTTGGGCCATGCCTAGGTTGTCTTTAACGTTGACATGCCCTTCACTGCATGGTTCCTCCCTTCTCTCTGAGGTCCCCATTATTTATATGGCTAAGGAAAACTCCGCTATTGAATTAATTTCTTATGCAAGGCCTAACTCAGCTCGGCTTTTGGCAGTACTGACTTTAACCCTAGACTTCCAGGACTCTAGGTCATAGCTTTCTTTGCTGATCAAGCCCTTATTCACACCATCTGAGGCTTTCTGGATGTCCTTGATACCTTTTCTGAGACAATTACTTGTCTCTAAATCTTTAAACACCTTTTTTTTTTTTCACTTCCTCCACACCATGAATGCTGTTTTGCCTCCTTTCTATCCTGCCATCTTCCTAATGCATACTCATGTTTGCCAGTTTAACTAGCCCTCACAGCTGCAATCCCAGCTGCTGTTCTGCAGCCTTTGACTCAGCTCTCTAGTGCTGCCTTCTCCTGCCTTCACTGGAGACAGGTCTGTGCACAGGACTGTGCTGATCTCTCCCATGAGAGACTTAACGTGAGATATGATCTCCCTCTTCCCCTGCCTTTCCTTCGCATCCTGCCCAGCTCTCCCCTCCTGGCTGCAGAGGCAGTGGCCTCATCAGTGGTCCCCAGCCCCTTTGCTTGTTCTGGCGACCCCACTGCTTCCTGTCTTCTCATCTCTTGCCCTCATCTGCTTCTTCCTTCTTTATATCTTGCCTCCTCTCGCCCCTTCCCCTCGCAGCACAAGGATGCTTTATCTTCATGCTTTTAAAAAAATAAAGAAAATGCAAACAACCCTTGACTCTGAGTGACTCTCCAGCTCTAGCCCTCTCTCTCTTCTCACTGTCATCTCTAAGCTTATCAAGTGTGCTGCCTATGATTTATATGATTTAGACTGAATTTAGCCTCCATCTCCAACACAGATTCTTTTCCAAACAGGCTTTCACTTCTCGCCTGTCACAGAAACCAATATCACAGAGTCTCTAATATCCTTTGTCTGCCTGCAGCTCTGCACTGCTATGCCAGGCTTTCTGCCACAGCCAGATGGCTCCTTCCACTACCACTGACCACACTCCACTGGAAATCTGGTCCTCCCTTCCCAGTGCTCCTACTTGACCCCAACACCTTCAGTTACCTGCTCAGTGTTACTTGGACGAGTTCATCACTGCTCACGCTCCCACCTGCCACCATTCTGTGGGTCTGCATCCTTGTCCTTCATCTCTTTTCCCTCTGAACTTGTATCTCTGAGCAAGCTCTCACTCTCTGTACACATTCAAGGACCTTCTCTACACCACCAACTTACAGACTTACCTCTCTGTCCCAGCCAGTTCCCATCTGTTCCAACTAAATTCATGCCCTGCCTCTGGGATAATCTTTTGGATATGTGTCAGCTCAAGCTCAAAGTAGGCTCTAATCCTACTCCCTAGGTCTCGTCTCCTTTCCATTTCTTCATCCCCACGGGCAACACCACCACTTGCCTATCACTCAGCCCATGATGTGGTTGTCATCTTTGCCTTAGCCCTCATTTTCGTTGCCCATCATCTTGACTGTGTCATCACTCTCTCCTCAACCCTCTCTTGGCTTTCCCTGCTTTTGGATTTCAGCACCCTCCCTTGCTCTCAAATCCAGCTGCAGTATATGCCACCCCATGCATCATCTCTTATTCACTGCTGAGACTTTCCATCACCTTATCATGACCCACTCTTTTCCACATGTTCCATTTTATCTAGAAGTGCCTTCACGTTTTCGTCCCTGCTGGATTTCATTTTGGGAAGAGATTCTCAAAATCATACAAATCTGATCCTGAACTCTGGCCCAGGTATAGTTACATTCATGGAAATTCCTATCTCCATGATGTCTAGCAGTCTCTTCTGTTTCCCTGTACTCCCTGGTGTGTTTGTCTCCCTGTGTTATCTCTTACCTTATACTTTGGCTGGAAGGAAATATATTCTGAATCCACAGGGAGCTTAGTACAATGGGCCTCCTAAACTGTGCCTGCCACTCAGAAGTGCTACCCACCCTAAGTGCAAGCAGTTACAAAGTTACACTTAAATCTTTTAGTTACACTTAAGTCTGTGTACAGCTAAATATGCTATTTTATATTCTGGAGATGCAAGAACACCAACATTTCAATGTGCCCTTGCTCCACTTCTGCTTTTAAAGGACATGATATTAGGATGAGTTGCTGTATGCTGAAAAAGTCAGGAAATGCTAAGCTACAATTCCCACAGCAAATGTAACTCAGCTGCATACAGTGAGACCCAAAGGTTATCACCAGATACAAGAACAGAGGATGCTGAACACATGCAAAGTGACCGCATTACTGTTGTAGCAGATAGCCATGTCTTTGAACTGTACAGGTAAAATCTTACATGTTTACTGGGCTTTTAGCATTTAATTGTAGAAATGTGAAGCCCAACACTTTATAAATAAAAGTCAAAATGATGTTCTATAGCAAGTAACTGGTCCCAGCAGTAGCTTGTAACCCTCTTGGCAGAAACACAGCTAATGGCAACACAAAATATTCCCATTGCTTCGTGAGTTCTGGTAGCTGTCAGCTGAGAGAGGGATCTGCCGATCAGAGAAATCTGGGAAGACATCAGCGTGTCAGAACAAGTGAAAAGACTTGACACAGAGGGCACATTTTTGTTGAGCGATTTGCATTAGCACTTCTGGACAAATTCTACGTTTCACATGCAATTCACAAACCAACAGCAGCGCTGCTAATTGGTGCAGTTGCCACTCAAGTGTGGTGCCTTGTTTGAGCTAGTGCTGACGTGAGGGAACACTACAGCCTGCTTTTTGGGGAAAAAAATGCAGCAATTATATTCTGTGTGCTTTGAGTTGGGTTCCCCCTGCCCCCACTTTCATCCTTATAATTTCATTATCTCAGTAATTTAAAAAGGAACTGGAAGAGAAAAACACGAACCTCAGAGAAGTCTTGTTGAAGTTATTAAGGGGAAAAATAACCCTGTTTGCAAAGAATGCCACCCTTCATTAATCTAACCTTCAGCCCCAACCATCACTGTGAATTTGACTATGTCCCAGAGTGCCAACAAAGCTACGTACTGATCTGAAGAAAACAACAGCAAGTGGCAGAGTGCTAGTGATTGAAAATCCCAGCCACCAAACCAAGGCTGTGCTCCGCATGTATCTGAAACACTGATGGGATGACAGAATCTCTCTGCTTCCTCTTAGGTGGCATTAGAAGTTATTTAACTGAAAACAGGACAGATCTCTCATCCATCATTCTTTATCCTTTGTAAAATCGAGTCTCCTGAGAAAAGGAAAGAGCTTCCATAGAGCAGCTTTCTATTACCGCAGCTCAGAGTGCTCAGGCAGCTGTGGCTAAGCTGAAGGAAGGTTTGGCTGACTCCTTTTCGTACGCTGGATGGCTATTTTTAGGCCATATTTCCTTTAGGCCCTTACAGTGCAAAATCCGAAGGAGCTAATGGGATTGGCAGGTGCATAGATTATTGGTGACCTCCTCTAGCTCAGCCTTCATATTTCCTTATGATATTTTTTTTCCTAATGCATAGTGAAAAAGGGAACAACCTACAATTAAAGATCTTCCTAGCCACTCTTGATACTTTTTATATTCAAATCCTCAATGAGAAACCCATGTACAATAGTGAAAGATGGAATAGCATGAGAAAAGCTATACACCTGGATCTAAATAAATCTAACACTGAAGAACTTGATTTTTAAAGGGGTGTTTTTGTTGCATCTCTACAGACAAACAGGTATCTGTAATGTAATTTCATTCTGACCCTGATCTTTCTGCAGCTGCAGGAATCCCATCCCCTTTCTTGCTTCCCTGGAGATCTCCTTGGTCCCATCCTACTGATGGTCCAAGCTCACCGTTGTATAAGTCACCAGCAAAAGCCACATCTTGTCCATGGCTCCCAGATATGCTTTCCTGAGAAAAAAAAGAGCAACTCCAGTGAAGCTTGGAAGTGTAACTCCCAACCCTGATCACACGGATAAGATCGTTGATAGGGATGTCTCTTCATTCTCTGCCGGGAAGCACAAACCAGACTGTTGGGCAAACTCTTGTAATACATCTTTGTGGTATAAATAACTCCGCTTGGGCTTCCTTCTGCCCCACCCTGGGTTCTAGGCACCGTAGCAACCTTTCAGTGATGAATCCTGGTTTGGAGGCCCAACTACTGTGGGTACGACTGCACAGGCATCTTCCCTCCCATCCTCCCTCTGACCATCCCTCCAGCATTTACCTGGCAAAGCATGAAAAAAGAGAGCCCCTGAAATCCCCAGAGATACGAGTTGCCTCCTTCCTTCCAGATATTTATCCTTTGTCTGTATTCAAAATACTTTGTCCAGAGAGCTGATACCTCAAACCCTTCATGCAGACAAGCAAAGGGTGCCTCTGTGAAAGCACAGGCTGTACTTCCCAATGGTAGAGCAGGGCTCCAATTTACCAACACGTGGCATGGCTGTCAGCTGTGATTCTACAAAACCTGCAGAAGATATCTGTGGCCCTCTTAATATCTTATTTCTGACATATGGAGGGACTGGGGAGTTTGCAGCTTCCCACCTGCTTAAATATAATTCACTACAAAACATCAAACAGATGCATTCAGCCCTTTGTAGACGTATCATTACCTTATGTGTTCATGTACAGCACATCTGTAGCACATTGGCAGTACACCTAGTTAATGTGTGGGAGACTCCTAGGTTCAAAGCCTCCAGTGTTTCTTTTGTTCTCTTAATGAATCCTTCTTTTGTTTAGCTCCCCCTCCCCTTAGGTTGTAGCTGTAACTCTGTCATTAGCATCTTAAAAATCTTTTCCTCCCAAACTACCTGCAATGCTGCAATAAGCTGGGAACATGCTAGGAAGCACCTAAATGAATCAAGATTCTTGCTTAAGACAGGTTTAACAGGTCTGGGTCACTGTTTTCAGCTTACTTGGCAAACTTGGTTAATCAGATATTCCCCTAAAAAGATTCCTGTGCTATATTCCAGCTGGTGAGCTGGGTTCATAATGTTTCAAATAAAAGATGCATTCGTGACTACTAGGAGTGTCACAATTTTTATGAGTCTCTGCAGACACGCGCCTGCTTCTCAGTGTCTAAAAATTAACGTGTTCAGGCACCTCCATGGCAGCCTGCTGAAAACACGGAGCTGTATCCTTCGGGTGGAAACATTTTGTTGAATTTTCACTGGACTTTAACCTCATGGTCCCAAACCTGATTTTCTAGGTATCATGCATGAAAACATACATGTAACACTGAGGTAGCATCTGCAATCCTGACTGCAACTGTGCTGCCCACCAGATTCACTGTCCCTCCCAGTGCTGGCATCTTCCTGGTCTTCACCAACAGGGACCAGCTACCAGCAAAGTGTGGGGAATGAGTAGCAGAAGATACTGGTAAGGAAATGTTACCACAGATAGGCACAAAGACTGAAAGACTTTACTCATGTTCTGATAGCTATTTGCCTGTGAATAAAATGCAGCAGGGGCTTTGCCTTTAGAAAAATGCAGAGCTAATATTCACAGTTACTGTGCTTTCGTGTGCTGACTTCAGACCTTCCAAAGTTGCCAGACCTCCAAGTCAGCTTATGGCCTGCTAGAGATGGTGAGTGGTCAGAGTGTGATCCGGGGCATTTCCTCTGTGAGAAACCCAGTGGTGAGGCAGAAAGGTCACACCACTGGTGGCAGTGTCAGGAGTCCCGAATGCTGTGCTGCTTATATCTCATGGGCACTGCCAGCTTAACTGCAGTGCTCACACGTCCGTCTACTGACACCTGAATAACTGTGCACCCTAATAAGACAGATCAGCTTCATGAACAGGTTTGTGATTTTCAGCCAGCACGATGATACGTGCCTAACCTTGTCAGTCAACTCTAAATCAGAATAGAATTGGCAGATTTCAGCATTCAGATTGTCTCTGCAAAAAAATCAGCTCCTTAACAAGCACAACACATTACCAATGTGTATTGTTGCCCTATACTCATCAATTAGCATTATTATCTTTATTTAACTGTAAGTGGCATGTTTTCTCTGCTGGCTTCCTTCCAGAATCATCTGTTACTCTGAACTGAGGTAGTAGTATGTGTTCTCACTGCTTATGATGAGACATTTCTCTCTTAAAAAAACCCACATCATAAACACACCACCACCTGAAGAATGGTATAGTGCCAATGCCCAGGAAAAAGACAACCATAAACCAAACCCATTCTCCCTCTCCCTGACTTTTCAGAAACAGCCTGCGGTGAACTGCAGCTCCTTTGGCTACTCACTAAAATCGGCAAAGATACGGACTGAGGCAGAGCCCCAGGCAGCCTTCTGGTACTTAAAAAGGCCTACAAGAAATCTGAAGAGGGACTTTTTCCAAGGACATGTAGGGATAGGACAAAGGGGAATGGCTTTAAACTGAAAGACAGGAGATTTAGATTAGACATTAGAAAGAATTCTTCACTGTGAGAGTGGTGAGGCACTGGCACAGGTTGCCCAGAGAAGCTGTGCATGCCCCATCCCTAGCAGTTGGACAATGCTTTGAGCAGCCTGGTCTGGTGGAAGGTGTCCTTGCCCACGGCAGGCAGTTGGAACTGCAGCTTTAAGGTCCCTTCCAACCCAACCCATTCCATGACTCTATGAAAAGCTGCTAGGGGACATGGTATAGGGAGCTCCTGGAGTGCCCTAGCCTTCTGTTTCTTGCTCCTCATAGCAGAGTGGGAACCTCTTTCCTGTAGCTCTCCATAGTGACTGTAAGTAGAGTGACAGCCTTAGCTAAAGCTCACCTGGTAGCAACCTCCCTTCTGGAGACCAAACAGCTCCACACAAATCAACCACTCACACAGATCAAATGCAGCTGCAGATGAGGACATCCTGCTGCATCTTCAGTGGGTGCTGGGCATGGACACCTCTGCTTACAAGAGGAAATGCCTGAAGATTTACGATGGCAAAATCAAGTATACAACCTGAAAGACTAATCAGCTTTTTCCCTTCCCTCAAAATATTTTCTTATAGCCTAAAAATACATCCTGCATCTTAAGTGAAATGATAAGGAGTGCATTGACTGTTAAAAACCACATCATAATAAAATCACCTCTAAAATTTCAGGAAGCAAAATACTCCCATTCTCAAGCTTGTACTCGGAAGAATCACAAAATGTGTGGCACCAGTTTGGCACTGGTGCTAGGAAGAGACACAAGACAGTGCTGTGTGTCTCATTTATATACTGTTATTTTCCCTCACTAGTCTTAGACTGCTTCAGATTTTCTCTTCTTTCTTAAAGGCTGTGGTCAGGCTGACTAGTACAACTGAAAAGCTACAACGTTTTCCTGAAGCCGAAGTCATTGCCTACAGGATGAAAACCTTTATCCACACTGGATTCAGTAGTCAAAGCTGGGTGCAGAGTGAAGTGCTGCAATGGAGCTCACACGCTCTTTTCTATGGGAATACAAACAAGATTAGCACAGAAAGAGGCCCAAAGTTTATTTAAATGCAAAAACAAACTTAACTGCCTAATTAATTGAACTAGGTCCCACCTCCTTCAGAATACCTCAACCCTTTCAGCACTGGAAAAAACTTGTATTGACACTGCCCTTGTTTGTTTGGCTGCATGTCAGCCTGAGAGGGTATATTTAGCTTCAGCGCGCTTGCAGGATTGCATCTTGCAGCTCAACAGGAAATCTCTGGAGTCAAAGCTAAAGATATCACTGCACACTCGGAAATTTACGGCCAGCTGTAAAAGTGGAGCTGTGGTGGTCAGAGTGCTCAACAGCCGCCTTTTTAAATGACCAAGGAGGCTGAATTAAACACTTCACTGTGCTGAGTTCATGGCAGGCAGGGTGCACCCGCCGAGCTAAAGATAGCGATAGAGGAGGCTCTTCTCTTGCTGGGATAATACTGAATTGATACATCCCATTCCAGTTTCCAGGCTCGTGCTCATGAGTAGGTGGGAGGGGGAGAAACCTGAGGAGGAAGAGCTAGGGACCACATGCACGTGAAGGGCTGCTGAAGGAGCACAGTGATCTCCTCCTCCTCTGAACCTCTCAAAATTTTAACCTCTTAAAATTTTATCCATTTCAAAAGAGATAAATCATAACAGAGAACACACATCCAGCACAAGTTTTCTCTTCCATTAAAAAATCTAGACATGGGTTGCGGCACCAATTCCAGGGCATGTGAACAGACAGAGAATCCATTGCTGTCAGTCATTCCTGTCCTTGATGTTTTTAAGTGCCATTTTGCCTGATGCTCCCATGGCTCCTGAGCAGCCCCTCCAGCACTGGGCGAGCACAGAGCATCTCAGCTGCAGCCTCACCTAATGCCTCAGCCTCAGAGAAATGCATTAGTCAGGGCTAGAACTTGACTGAGGTGGAAGTGTTCAAGGCCAGGTCAGATGGGGCTTGGAGCAACTTGCTCTAGTGGGAAGTGTCCTTACCTGTGGCAGGGGGATTGTAACTAGATGATCTCTAACATCCCTTTCAACCCAAACCTTTCTATGGTTCTATGATATGTGACTTCTGTGCTAAAAATTGAGATGGCTAAAAGTTAACCTGAGTATGGAAACTCACACCTCTGAGGTCTCTCTCACAAAATCAGTAGTCATAGCCTGGTGGAGGGACCACAGCAGCCAGGGCACACTGAAGGATCAGGCCCCTCTACTTCACCACAGCTAAGGCATGAAGATGACCCACACTATCCTCTATTGAGATAACGAAAAGGCAGGATGTACAAACAGCTCTTGTTTTCTGTTAATAAGTGCTTTCTTACTCTATCTTACCATTTTCTCACATGTGATGGCTAGCTGACTGTTTGCATTTCATTTCAGCTTTTGGAATGCTTTATACAGTCCAAGCAATGCAAGTAAACTGGAGCACACCTCTTTGCTCAGTGACACAACAACTATGTATGTTTACGAAGCAAAATCAAAAAGGAGGAAATGTAAACAAGACGTCCCTCTTTGAAGAGCTCCTCGGGATACAGAGTGTTCTGTCAACAGCAGTGTAATAGAGTCTTGCATGCTGCTGATAGCACGAAAAAGCAACTTTGTTAATCTCAGTGAGATTAACCTGTTCTCTTTCAAGCAAAAAGCCGCAAGTGCCACCCTGCCTCCAGCTGACTGCTCTCACAAGAACAGGTTAACTTCTTTGCCTCCAGACAGGTCACTAGCTGGTGGAGAGGTGGATGTAGTCTTAGGAAGTGTGCAGAATTTGTTCTTATTAGCCTTATAGAGGAGAATGTTCATCATAAAGCTGGGGTTTGGCAGCCTGATGCATGCACAATCTGGGGTTGGACGAATCACTCCCATGCCTCAGCATTTCCCCCTAGATGATGACAGTTCATCCAATTTCACCAGGCTGCCCTGTCCCCAGCAAGGCAGGCATCACCCAGGGAGCTTCAGTGCCAGCCTGCTCTAGTTACATCCTCAGATAACACGTTTTCTCCAGATGAGCCCAGAACTGTATCCGTTGTCTGCACACACCTGAACCAACCAACCAGAAAAAACATTACTCAGAACAGAGCAAACTAAAAAAAAGAAATTTCTCTATCCTATTCGACTCCCGCTTCCTTTGAGCAATGTTACTATAAGAACAGATTAAGGAGCAGGCAGGAGAAGGAGAGCAGGCTTCTTGGCTATAAGTGAGAGATTTAATGTGACCCAGATAGTGCCAGCTTTTCTGGATGCTGAGACAAGCCTCTCCTTATTTCCAGAGCTGGGTGAGACAGAGAGGCAGAGCCCTGTGAATCTGTCATGGCTGTCGGGAGGTGACAGCCGTGTGCTCCCCCTTCAGCAAGCTGCTTCCTCTTTGTCAGGTGTGATTTGAGTGCTGCATACCACCAAGCACCCACTCAGCCCTTGTTACAGGTGCCTTTGCTTTGCCAGAGCAAGGCTCAGTCACTGTCAGAAGATTTAAGGGACAACGCTGAGATGGGAGCTGAGGCTGGCCATGACTGGCTGCTTTTGGCTGCTTCACTCAAGGAAGCAAAGCTCAGTGGCAAAGAGGAGATCCCTCAGGAGGGAGAGGCCCGGTAGATTTCCCATGAGTGGAAGAACTTGGGAAGGTGTGGAGCCCTTCTGCGCCGAGACATGCTATAGCAAAAGGCTGCTCAGCAGCCTGCTCTCCTAGGACAGCTCTTCAGGATGGTGACAGTTCTGCAGAGCAATGCGCTGCAGTCCCAGAGTCTTGCTGTGCCAAGTCATGACCTGATTGGCAGATGATGGGAGTCAAGCCACAGTCCCCCAAGTACACACCAGATGCTTAGACTGCAAAACCGCTGCTTTGGTTAAGCTGTCTACACTTTCTATTCTGTGATGTACTTTGAGCTAAAAAGGCTCTCCTTGGATAATCCCAGCGTTTTAGAGCTTTACTGCCAGAAGTGCTCTCTAAGGGCACTGTTCAGAGAAGTGTCACATACAGACTCACAAAAGGCAGAGATGGAGAAGATGGAGAAGCCTGTATGGGGTTGCTCCCATGAGGACTTTTTAGTCCAATGCAGAGGAATTACTGTAACGAGAGAATCTCACAGCACATCAATGTGCCTTAACCAACAATGAAAAGCCTGGGAAGAGGAGGTGATCAAGAACTTTGTGATATGTGCCCGTTAGCAGACAGGTCCTTCTTGAGACGGCCTGGAGAGTGCTCTTATTAAAAGCCAATTGGATGAGTGACATTTTAAAAAAAGAAGATCCGTGTGTCACTTCTCACCAGCCTCCCCCGGCTCAGTTCTGACAATTACAGCTTAACTACCAGGGTTAAGTTGAAGCCTTCCACAATGTCAGCATACAAGATAGAGAGGGACACTGTCAACTTCTTGGGGTATTGAAATCTCATTTGTGAGAAGGGAAGGCATTCCTTGCCAGCTCTCTCAGATCTGAAAGAAGTCAGTCAAAGTAGTTACAAAGGAAAAACGTAGTGGGTGTTTTTCACAGTATCCTTTACCTCTGGTCTTTCATTCACATGGCTGGCTGCTGTGAAAGGAGCCTACTCAGAGGCTCTCTGAGCTAAAACTGTTTTGCCATTTGACTAAAGGGGGATGGTGCCTTTCCCACAAGCCTGCCCCTAACGAACTCCATCAGAAGTTTCCCAAGGGAGCCTGAGCAGAGCTGTCACCACGCCACACACAAACCTGGTGGCTCCATGCCTAAGGACAACACCTGCCCGTAGGTACAGAATGAACTGGCAGTGTCACCACCCTTGAAATCACACCCCTGCACATGCAGCAAGCTGCTGCTTTACCACCTTCCTTTGATGTGCTCCCTGAAGCTGCTCCTTCACACTAAGAGAGAAGTAGGAGCTTACCTTTAACCTAAGGTGCCTACTCACAGGCACAAGATGCTTCTCAGTTTCATTCAGCTGTTGATGCATGGCCAATATCTCTCAATGGGAAGATGAAAGATAGGTAAGAAAGTGGTCTGAAAGATTCTGCAGCCTGGAGGTGAAATGCCCTTCTTATGCTATTGAAGAGGCTAAGAAAGTAGTCTAATAATTTGTACTGCACCAACCAACACCAAGCTATAGGTACCACTAGAAGATAGGGCACTATGATGAGCATTGCTTCTGCAAGAAACTCTTAAAGGACAGGATGTTCCTGGTTTCTGGAGTGCTGTGGGTCTCTCATGTTACAAATTCAGGAGCTGGTCTCTCTTTTCTCCACCAGACAGTTAAGGAGATAAAATAGTACACCTGCAGTTGATTCATATTTACATCTGTGGAGTACAGAAACTTGTCTAAAAAAGTACAAGAGGTAAGATGAGATATTTAAATACCTGATTGCAGGAATCAAAGTCTTGGGACAAAAATCAGTGGGTAAAATCCCAAGGTGTGACAATATTTTTATACGTGTTTATACATGTATAAACATTTTATACATTTATACATGTATAAACATTTATACATTTTATACATGCTCTGTTTATACATGGCCAGGTTCAGCAAGTGATAAACAGAAGAGACACCATTTTTCATGAAGAAGCCTGGGAGGGCAGAAACTTAGGGCAAAATGATGTAGAAAGCTATTAAACCTATTTCTAGCATTGCCAACATAACTAAATTTTAGTTATGTTTACAAAGGGAAGATGATGTTTGTTTTGCTGCTTAATACCATTTCTTAAGACTTTCCCCCCTCTTCACCCCCCAATGTTTAAGTAGTTATAGAATCATAGAACCATAGGATGGTTTGGGTTGGGAAGGACCTTAAAGTTCATCCAGTTCCAACTCCCTTGCCATGGGCAGGGACACCTTCCACTAAACCAGGTTGCTCCAAGGCCCGTTCAAC
Source organism: Coracopsis vasa (assembly GCA_026283785.1). Taxonomy (NCBI): domain Eukaryota; kingdom Metazoa; phylum Chordata; class Aves; order Psittaciformes; family Psittacidae; genus Coracopsis; species Coracopsis vasa. The sequence goes on along the minus strand of JANHGB010017518.1, from coordinate 10,730 downwards.
CTGGCCTTGAACACTGCCAGGGATGGGACAGCCACAGCTTCTCTGGCAACCTGTGCCAGTGCCTTACTACCCTCACAGGGAAGAACTTCTTCCTAATGTCTGATCTAAATTCTCTCTGTCAGCTTAAAGCTATTAACTGGAGTACTAGAAGTCCAGAAAACCAGGATGCAGCCCTTCTCTTGCCCAAGATCCACAATCAGATCCTGAACATATCTATACAATGGGGGTAACATTGCCAGTGTTTTGAGACATATGTGTAAAGTACTATTACTTCTTCCACATCCATTTCATCACTTTCAGAGCAAACTTTGCCTTTGGACACTTGTGCAAAGACCATGCCAAAAGCAGTGGATGTGCACATACACTTCCAAAAAAATGGGCTTTGGCTTCCTGAAGGGAAAGGTTTTGTTGTTGTTTGGTTTTCAGCAAAGGCCTCTTTCCAAGGGCACAGGGAACCACCCTTCTACAAAACAACAAATTACAAGTGTTTCCCTCAACCACACATGCACTCTGTGGAAACTTCAGAGGATTCATTTGGGAAAGCAGGGAGGGACTGCACCAAGCTCTGGGAGGAAAGGTTTATTCCTTTTCCTCATGTTTCTCACTGTTAAGTGATCTGCCTCTCCTAAGCTCCCCATAGCATAGCTTTATCTTCAATTGTTTTCCACATGCATCTCTGTTTGTGAGGGTCACTTGGCTACCTCATTTCACAAAGCAAATCCCAGAGTTCTCAGGCTGGTGTGGGACCCTCAGGGGTGCAGTAACCCTCAGTAAGCAGTAAACGTCCATGAAGAAATGGTGCTTGTGATGAGGAATTTTCCTGCTGTGTCTACTTCCGATGCAAAGAAAGGGAAAGGGCAGCCAGCTGAGGGGAGGGAAGAACAAATTTATACCTTCTGGGGCAGCAAAGCCACAGTAACCTTCTGTTCAAATCTACAAGATGCTTCTTTATGCTGACTACTTTCCATCCACTCTCAACAGCTCCCTGTTTAACACATGGCTCATCCTTGCCCTCTCCTACTTTCTGCTATTAGCCTACAGCAGTGCATGAAGCGCTCCAAGATTCTCAGCTGAGACGTTCTTTTATTTCAACAGAAACATCTGTTTTCAGGGATTTAACATGCAGGCATGCACGTGGCCCTCTCCTTCACACCATCTCTGCACTGGCATCTTTTCCACTGACCCCAGTGAAATTTGTACTGTACAAACAAGTCTAGAAAAAAAGTCAACAATTTAAGACACCAGAGACCTCAACCAGCATGGAAATGACAAAGGACCCAGTAACACAGAACTACTGCTGTCACCACAAAGTCTTCACTTTCACCAGAAACACCTTTCAGAAAATCTCTGCCCATATCATTTCGATACACTGCGAAAATTGCTTAAGTCATTTTCTGATGCTCAGCACTTTTAAATGTTCTATACCAATGACTAACACCTTTTTCTGTAGAAAATGTGGTTTCCCACAAAAGGCCATTTCAGAATTTGGGGTGCTGGGAAGAGGTGGGGGAGCACAGGACAGCTCAAAGTCCTGATGCAGTACTGGGGTCATCTCTGACCTGCCCAATTTGAAATAGAAGTCTCACTCATCATTCATGTCTGCAGACATCTTTAATCACTGGCTGCAGTGTGAAGGCCTTTAAATAAGTCCATGTGTCAGCAGACAGACCTGTGCAGCACTGTGGTCAGGCCGGGGTTACTGCAGGGTTCAGCAGCCAGCATGGTTATGAGAAACAAGCACCAGCATTTACTTACAGACCCACATACCCGCTGGCTGGATTTTATTTTCGGCCACGGTGGGATCTTCCATCTATATAGCCTTTGAAATAGGAATCTGTAACTTTATTTTGGGGGGCAGTCTTCAAAATCATTTGTTACCAAATGTCATGCTCTGGACTTTATTTCAACTACTGCCCCTTCACTGTGCTAAAATAATGAATAATAAATAACGGGGCAGCAGCAGCGATAGCAGCAGCTGCAGGGAGACCTTCAAACCCAATCCATACTACAAAAGGAAACAAGTTATATCTCTCTCTCTCCTTCTCCTTTAATCTCTTTTCCCATTTTTTACCATGGATTCTGCTGTCGTTATTGTCCACTTCATCTTTTGCTTCCCCTGATTCTTTCTACCAAGGAGTGTGGAGTTCTCTATGAAGGCAAACGATTTCACATCAGCCCTCTGCTTATTTTAGGTACTGACTCTTGCAGAAATATGTAATTAATCCTAACAATTTGGTAAGAAGAAGGTGTCCCTTCAACCTCTGCTCTTACTTTTCTGTGGATCTTATGTCTTTTGGGCTCATCCTGGGCAGGGACAACAAATGTCTGTTCAGATAAATGTTAGTCAGCATATCTACACCACTGGACACCAATTTAGTTTATTATTCTTCCCTCTATCACCTCAGATGATGCTGAACTGAAAAGCACAAGTAAAACAGTGCCTGAGGGATGAACACACACGATGCCATCAGATTCCTCCTCCCATAAGCACTGGGTCTGTTCTCCAAACTGCCTGGTCTGCTAACAAGTAGCTTTTCCTTGGCTAGTCACACAGGAAGCCACCACGGTTGCATTGTGGTCTTTTCTGGCTGACTTATCTCTTGCACCACTGTAGGACCAAATAGCTCCTACCAAGCTAATAAAAACCCCCATGTACATGCATGTTAGAGCTCCAAGAGAAAATTACAGCCTGTGGAGGCAAGACAAAATACATAATAGGTCTGAAAACACTGGTGAAAGAGCCAAGAAAAGTGTAAGAAAGATGTATCTGTCTGTGATCAAAGGCTGCTCCAGTCCTGAAAACCAGCCATCTACCTGCTTGTTCCCTCTCCAAATTTGACTTAAAAAGTGAGTTTCAAGAGAATGGCTCAGCAGGGGCATTAAGTGACTGAAATACTAAACCTGTGACTTTCATACAAGATGCAGGAACAGTCCTGTGTGATCCATAATCCAGGCTCATTGCCAGATCTTTCTTCCCTAAACCAGCCAGGGTAAGGAATACTACAAAGCACACATCTGGGAGGAAAATGGGTGATTCACTCTGACCACCAAATGGACACCGCTTGTGGCACTAAAAAGGCAACACACAATCTTGTTGGCTGGGAAAACAGTGACATGATTTCTTAACTGTGGCCTCACAAAGTGCTTTCACAGATGGGCAGGACTTGAACACAGTTCTACTTAAATACTGGGACTGGGTAGAAAGTTTCTTTTGAGACTTCTTTTCCCTGGAAAATTACCATTTCAACTGCCTATCATTCATCACAACAGGTTCCTGTTTTCAGGGGAAAAATTAGTAGGTTTTGCCAAATACTGGGGAAAAAAGTGCTTAGAAAACAGAACACTTGAGACAAATCTTCCAATTTTCAGCAAAACACTTTCACATTTGTCAAGAAGAGTCACTCGTTTCTACAGAAGAAAAACTCTACACTCTCTCCAGCAGTACTTAATGCCAGTTTTGTCCAGTGACACTCCCTTAAAGGCAACCTTCTGACCAGAGTCGGATGGCTTTGTTGAAGGCTCAGCATTTAACTTGATAGCTCACTGTATACAAAACCAATCAAACAAAATACTCCCGTGCAAACTAAACAGCCTGTGCTGGCCACTTCTAGAAGGTACAGCTGCTGTGCAATTGTTTGGAAAGGACTCCACACAAAATCAGGTGAGAATCATCATAGAATGATTTGGGTTGGAAGGAACCTTAAAGCTCACCCAGTTCCAAGCCCCCTGGCACAGGCAGGGACACCTTCCACTAGACCAGGTTGTTCAAAGCCCCGTCCAACCTGGCCTTGAACACTGCCAAGGATGAGAACAACAACAAAAACTAAAGAAGTTCAGAAAATGACTCTAAGGAAATAGGAAAATTACTTGCTGGGGGAAGAAGACGGGGAAGGATGTCTGCTGGGATGCCCTGAAAAGTCTACTTAAGGTACCATCCAGATGTGTGTGTGCACCACTGTTTTAGCTTTAGAGTTTCTCTCTACTATTAAAATAAAGAAAACTTTGTTTGTCACTGGCCATGTGCTCCTACAAGAAAGAACCAGATTTGTGCAAACTCAGTGCAGCCTAGTTGATCACAAGACAGTATATAGCCTACAGCCCAGTGTAAAAGTAAGAACAGAGGGAGTTACTAGCTCTGTTGCTGTGCCAAGTCTCACTTAAGATTCGGAAGCTTCAGAGAGCTGGATTTCATGACAGTCTTCCACTTAAACATATAGAATTAGTCTGAAGGACCTGGAGGAAAGGAAACACCAGCCGCTTTTCAGGCACATCAAGGGACCATGGTTTTACCTTTGCCATCACATGCAGCTTTCTTTGCACATCAGGAAGGATCATAGAAAAGGTAGCTCCTTTTCTAGGCACAGAACAGCATCAGTTGTGAACTGTATGTTTTACAATGACAGTAGTCTGGAATCACATTATGGTATTGATAATTTACCTTTGGAGGCCAACCAGTGCAGACTTTATGCTGGCCTTTGCTCCTTCACAAGTGTTCTTCTCTATAGACACACAGATGTGTGGAAAATAAAGCATCAAAAATGCTCCTAAACTTGAATTTTTTAACCATTAAGCTAGAGAACTTGTCCAAGGGCACTCTCTTAATCAGATTTAGATTCCTGACAGGAAAATGCTCTAACTGTAACGTGCCCATACAGTAGAAATTATAAAGAATTCTAAAGACAGTCCTTCTGAGCAGACAGTGTGAGACCTGGCAGTTCTCTTTGGCTGTGTAGCTCAGTGTGACTAACACGACCAAATGTCAACACAGGCTTCCTAAACCCTTGCCCAGACTAATCTAGCAGCAACCATCCCTGGTGACAGGGAGTTTCTTAAAGTTGCGAACAGCAACTTGATGGATGCGCTGCTCTAAGCAGTATGTAGCACAGCCATGCGGGGCGGCAGATAAACAGCCACGCGGTACTGATTAGATCTACCTGCTCTCCTCCTTCTCTGGACGTGGTGTCACAGTCAAGGTTCACAGCCCAGGAACATGCTGCAGAGCCTAAGCCTGTGCTGGCAGCGCCATCCTCCTGCCTGAAGCACAAGGCTGTAAAAATCACTTTGCTTCCTCATTTGCAAGTCAGGCTCTGCATTCCATGGCTAAACACCTACGTCCCTGCCTCCCAGCTTTCCATGATGGGACATGCAAAACTGACAGGCATCTCTCTGCAAGTGGCACAGAGGGGAGCAGCTCTCAGCTGCCACTAGCTACAACTGCCAGGGAGTGTTTGTCAGGGTAGCTGGTGGCAGACCTCTATATAACTGGAAGTGAATGGGGCTTCTGTGTGCCTTTCATACCATTGTATAGAACTGAAGTGCAGGACAATGAGACTGGAAACATTTTGCCCGTTGTTGACATCCAACTGCCTCCTGGAGGATACAGTCTCCACCAGACAGATGGCTAATTTCTTTAGCCTAACCTCCTCCTACAGCACTCCAGTGTTAGTATGATGTTCTGCCCCTGGAGTGAAGCCCTAATTGCTGTCAAACGTTCAGAGACAAAAGTGGTGTCTACATATCATTCATGCAAGTGTTGTTACCAGGGTGTGAATTAAACAGCAGAAGCCACTTGTCAATTGACTCCATCGTGAGCCATTTTGCTCAAACACCGGCTCGCATTTTAAAGGATCAAGGGTGACAATTCTTACTTCAGTGCATCAGAAGATGCAGCATCTTTCACTGAAGGACCCTCAGCCGCTCTGTCTCCATTAGGCTTACAAAGGACGCGGGGTGCTCTTTCCCCTGATCATTCAGAAATCCTCCTACTGAAGAAAAACGTTCATTTTCCTTTGTCCTCGCCAGCTAAAGCCAAGTGGCTGCTCAGCATGAAATGGGTGCTGAGCACAAAGCCAGGACATAGAGTTCCTCATTTGTCTCGTTCACACATAAGACATATTTTGGGAGCGACAAACTTCTTGCTTCCCAGAGATGTGGCTGCCATTGAACAGACAGGTAATACTAATGGCCAGACAGTGACAGTCAGCTATTGGTAGGCTGATTGGATGCACATTCATCTTCAAATTATGTTGTGTGACAGCACAGGCTGCTGAACACCATTTTAACATGCAGAGTAACTCCTCAGGAGGCTCTTCATTATGCATTCAGTGGGCTATTTTCAGACTAAACAGCATGTCAGTGGCTGTGTTTATCCCTTTCCACCTGGGCAGAGGAAACAGTTCAATGTCCCTCCAGGGAATTAATATATATTACAACCCACACGTCGATTCTCCTCAACAGACAGAAATGGCCAGACATATTACATGTTTCCAGAAAATATTGAAGTCCTGACAATGAGGGATTGCTAGGGTAAAAGAAAATGTGCTTAAGCAGAGATCCTCAGTTAAAAGGAAGCCAAATTCCCTGGGATCAACATGAAATGCTCCCTGCTCTCCCTCTGTGCAGAGGTGTGCCACACCAGCACAGACACGGACACTCACAGTCTCTAACACAACCACTTCTGACAGGGGCATGCTTTTCCTGTGTCTAAAACTGTGTTGGGAGGCACAGAGCCCAGATCCCTCACAGCCATGTGAGCTGCACCGCATCAGTGTCCGCCTTGGGATGCTGCTGGCTGCTCCTGGGCTGAGCAGGCAGCATCTGCAGTGAGGCTCAGGGGGGCCTTCCCTCTCTCTCTGTCTCCTTCCCAGCATGATTTACTTCCACTTGCTGCAAATACTTCATCTCGTGCCCTTTAACAAATTCTGCTGGTGGCTTCCTGGGAATGGATTCATGCCCATGCCTGCAGCTCCACAGCAATGACTGAAGAATGTAAAAATCAGTATTCTTCCTCTTTTTCTTCCCTTAACCCACATAGCTTTAACAAAAAAAATGGCACCTGCAAGAAGCTGCTCTCCCGTGCCTCGGTAACACCTGGGATGTTTCCTGGAACTAGCAAGACCAACAAAGAGCAATAAAAATGTTACGGGGATGCCTATGATCCTGTGCCTGTGGTTTTCCTGGTAACAGAGCAGGGGTGGGGGAACCTGGCTGCAGTTGGTGAGGGTGGGAGACACTGGTGCCAGGAGAAGGGTGAGAAGTGAGACAGGAGAGTAGTACTGGAGGCAGTCCTCCTCCTTTGATGGCTCATGGCCTGGCACACACCTGGAATAGCAGAATACCATGGCCTGGCACAGACCAGGTACTTCAGGTACCTGCAGAGATGCACCAGAGACCTGAAGGTAAGACTCCAGGCCTCAGCCCACCTCAGGCTCAGCCCCCATGTCAGGCTCCTAGCAGGAATTCAAGCCAAGATGCTGATGCTGCCATTTATTTACTTCCAGGCTTTAAAGTGGCTGCACTACAGCACTGAGCATTATCAAGTTTGGCAGAGTCCAGGCTGAGCAGAGTGTGATCCCAAATGGAGCTGCTGCTAATTAAACACCTCTAATTAAACACAGAGACATGACCGGTGGTTCTGGGAGTCCCCAAGCTGTAGACTGCTGAAAGCTCAAAAAGTCCCTTGAGGGAAAGCTCCACAGCCCTCTCCTGCCCTCATCCTCCTCCCGGGGCATCGGCTCACACCCACCATCCAGGGAGGAATGCCAGGTCCATGGGCTGAGGCTGGTCACTGTCAGGTCCTTAATGTCCCCACACACACCATTTCCAGTAGTGCGCATGGGAGAGCATCAAGGGAGGAAGTTACATGTGTTCAGTGAGCAGCCCTGACACAGGAGATCACAAGGTCACCAGTCCCCCTCTCCACTGGTAAAACCTAAACCAAATCTGAAGTGAAAGCCTGTTTATTAAAATTGACATTTCTATGGTGCCTGCCCAGCTGATTAGAAGTAACAGCTGTGAAGCCGGCAGTGAAGAGGCCTGATATCCCAGAAGCTGCAAAAGCACTTTATATCCTGTTTCATTACTGATTTAACAGCCACAGGAAAAGATTTAGAGCCAAGTTTATGCAGCCTGCATGGGCCACACTGCTCTGCGCAACCGCCTGCAGTGCCAGCCGCATGGCCCTGGCCAAGGGACCTTTGTCATCAGCATCCCAGGCTGGGGCAAATGCTGGGGATGCTGCCTGTGAGCACACATGGGTCCAGCAAGGGTCTGCTGCCTGCTGGAGAAGGTGCAGGTGATCCCAGGCTGCTCTACGCTGGTCAGTGGTGGATGGAGATGCTGCCCTAGGAAGCAGGGCTATTCCTCCTAAAAGTAATGGTAAAGCACATTTGGGAAGCATTTCTGTGGCAGAGGAATATTGAATCCATTATACTGCAGGGAAAAACTGAGAGGTTAAAATAAAATGGCAGCAGGTGCATTTAATAAGATTACAAGGTCCCCTTGGGATGTACAGGGAGAGCAGTTTCACTGTGTATTTAAAACCAGACTACACTGTTGAAAATCAACAGGATTTTAGTTGCAAAAGGCAAGCTAATTGGGAATTCAATTCATGATTATTCAGGTATAAAGCATAACACAGCCAGAGATGTGCTCAAATAAAATCTGCTTGATCTAAGCTAGAAAGAACAAAGTAGATGTACCTCATGAGTAGAAATGTATGAAACCTGAGTGTAGAGATATGGGTGGAAGTATACCTTACAGGGATTTCTGTACTGTCATTAAGAAGACATTCCAGTGAAAACAGAATGTAATACACTGCAGTAAATTTGTACCATTTAGACTCTGAGGCTTTCTGCTTTAGAGGAGAGGCTAGAAGTGCCAGTGTAGAACCCTGAACTAACCAAGCTGTTCCCAGATCTGTGACTTACGGATGACTTTATACAATGAACTGAAACAAACCTTGAACTTTATTTTAATATAGCTTTAAAAAACCTGTAATCTTGCCATGTTGCATCTAAGCAGTACGCGCACAGCTACCTTTCAGACATGCTTAAGGCAGAACTGACAGCCTGAACAGAAGAGATGTTCCAAAGAACCTACACAGCCCTTCAAATAAATCTCTGAATTCCTATTTGAGCCAATCAGTCTGGCTTTCCAAGTGTCAGCTGGTAACACACACATCTGTCAGCATCTGAGTACTGCAGTCACAGCTGGAAATTTAGCTTAGCAATTACATTTAAGTAAAAGATAACCCTCGATTATGCATTTCACACAGCAGAGGTTAAAAACAAGACTGGGGTTTGGGTTAATGCCAGTACGGTGTTTCTGTCTGACCCCAACCACATATAAGGTTGCTTTTAATTATGTTTCCTCTCAATTCCACCATCTGTGTTGTCCAGGAAAAATAAGGGAGGGCCCCCACTGCAACTGGGACTCACCTGCACAGCTTGTAGGTCCAAAAGGAGTCAGCTTTTACTACCAAAACCCCTGTTCTCTATGGGCAGCTTCCAGCGCTGGGCTGGGAGCACATGCTTGCTCACCTTTATATCATCACATTAGCTTGCATGTTGACAACTGCTATTAATGCCTACACAGGTATCTAAGCACCCTGTGGGATCCTACCAGCCCTAACAAATCTTCACCTCTAGGACTCAGGTTTAGAAAGCATGTTTCACCTGCAAAGATGGCAATAAGGTAGACATTTCAGCCAGCTAGATAGAAACAAATGTGTTTCTCAAACAAGCTGTTTTACATTGCCTTCTAATGAGAAGTGAAGGCTTGCTCAAATCACCCAGTTCAGAAACTTGTGTAAGTGCTTTCTACTCTACTGAAGTCCAAATGGCAAGGATGAAATAGTATAACCTGCTCCTTTTAACTGAAGCAGGTCAGGGAATACTCAAGAGCAGCGATGCTGGCATGCTTGAGAAGAGGAGCAATGAACTTTTCTAAGAACCACAGCACAGTCACTGGCAGCCTGAGCTCCTACCTGCACCCTTCCCCAAAGCAGCATGATTCAGCTGGACTGAAACATCTGAACCCTGATATCTAGTTACAATGTGTAAGAAAGAGAGTTTAGCTTAATTTTAGATCTCTGGTAGAGTAAGAGGAGTGGAAATGAGAAAAAAAAAAATGCATATTTCTAATAGTCTGGAGCACAGGGTAGATTTAGATTAGATATTAGGAAGAAGTTCTTCACTATGAGGGTGGTGAGGCACTGGAACAGGTTGCCCAGAGAAGCTGTGGCTGCCTCATCCCTGTGTTCAAGGCCGGGCAGGGTGGGGCTTGGAGCAACCTGGTCTAGTGGAAGGTGCTCCTGCCCGCTGGGCTGGGGGGTTGGAACCAGGTAAGCTTTAAGGTCCCTTCCAAACCTAATCATTCTATGGTTCTGTGATACTTGACAGAGAAGAGGAACTACCACCACCTTCTTTTCTGAGTTATTGCTCAGGCAAAAGCAGCCTCAAAAACCTGCGAGGCCAGCACTTGACTGTGTTCCCCGGAAGTGGTTGATCCCTGCCTCATCTTCCCAAAAGAAACAAAAGCAGAAGGGGAATTATTCCTGAAGCCTCAGAAGCGGCACTGCTCACACAACACTATCCATTATAAGTGACGGGTGTACAGCACTGCATTAACCCCTTTGGTGCCACCCACCTATCACACCTACAACACTGCTGTTACCTATTTATATTTCATTGAAATCTCTCCACCCATACATTTCCTGTGCACCCCTCACAGAAGTGATTATGTGCATACCGGAGCCCCAGTAAATTCTACAGGTAAATATGAAGAAGATTATTTTAAAATCAAGCAATTAATGAAACAACTTTTCCATGATTTAAGATGTCAGAGGGGAGATTTGGATTAGATACTCAGAAATTCTTCACTATGAGGGTGGTGAGACACTGGCACAGGTTGCCCAGAGAAGCTGTGGCTGCCCCATCCCTGGCAGTGTT